>JAAAWM010012050.1:0-155919 GCA_036873465.1 Thinopyrum obtusiflorum
ACGGCAGTGAGCATCATGAAATTGGTGATGGAGGATGGTTGATGATGACGATGGCGATGGATTCCCCTCTCTGGAGCCCCGAACGGACTCCAGATCAGCCCTCCCGAGAGAGTTTAGGGCTTGGCGGCGGCTCCGTATCGTAAAACGCGATGAATATTTCTCTCTGATTTTTTTCTCCCCGAACACGAATATATGGAGTTGGAGTTGAGGTCGGTGGAGCTCCAGGGGGCCCACGAGGCAGGGGGCGCGCCCAGGGGGGCAGGCACGCCCCCCACCCTCGTGGAAAGGGTGTGGGCCCCTGGCCTTGATTCTTTCGCCAGTATTTTTTATTATTTCCAAAAATAATCTCCGTGAAGTTTCAGGTCATTCCGAGAACTTTTGTTTCTGCACATAAATAACACCATGGCAATTCTGCTGAAAACAACGTCAGTCCGTGTTAGTTCCATTCAAATCATGCAAGTTAGAGTCCAAAACAAGGGCAAAAGTGTTTGGAAAAGTAGATACGACGGAGACGTATCACTCTTCAACTCATACATTGTTTAATTTCCCTTCATTCTTACCGAAGGATGAATGCCATGATAATTGCTATGATGCCATTGATTCATTTGAAATATCCCTTTTTGATGAACTTGATGCTTGTTATGCTTGTGGCCAAGATGCCAATAAGAATTATGCTTATGAAGATGAACTTGCTATAATTCCTTAAGTTAAGAAGGAAATTGTTGCTATTTCACCCACACATGATAGTCCTATTATGTTTTTGAATTCTCCCAACTACACTATATCAGAGAAGTTTGCTCTTTAAGTATGAAATTGTTGCTATTGCACCCACACATGATAGTCCTATTATCTTTTTGAATTCTCCCAACTACACTATATCAGAGAAGTTTGCTCTTGTTAAGGATTATATCGATGGGTTGCCTTTTACCATTGCACATGATAATTTTGATGAATGTAATATGTATGTGCTTGCTGCTCCTACTTGCAACTATTATGAGAGAGGAACTACATCTCCGCCTCTTTATGTTTCCAACACGAAAGAATTGCAAGAAACTTCTTATGCTATGTATTGGCCTTTACTTGATGTGCATGAATTGTTCTTGTATGACATGCCAATGCATAGGAAGATAGTTAGACTTCGTCATTGCTTGATATATGTTGATTTGTGCTCACTACTAAATGCCAAATGCTTGTTAATTAAAATTGGCTTTGATATACCTTGGGATCCGGGTGGATTCATTACTTGAGCACTTTATGCCTAGCTTAATGGCTTTAAAGAAAGGGCTGCCAGGGAGACAACGTGGAAGTTTTAGAGAGTCATTTATTTCTGTTGAGTGCTTTTATAAAGTTTAAAAACAAAAAAAATATAGAGGGGAACTTAAAACTTCACAAAAAGAAAAGTGAAAGTGAGAAGGATGAGCACCGTGGAAGCCGGAGCATGCCTTGAACTTTGTTCATGCCCATGGAAACTTTGTGAATCTTAATTACATAAACTTTTCAACAAAAATAATTATCCCCTTGTACAATTCCATTGTATTATAAAAATAATGTGCCAAGATTTGCCTTTAGGATGATTAGATTGCTTGTTGGTTTGTGCGGTGCAAAACAGAAACTTTGGCTATAGTGCGTGATTTTACATTTTTTACTAGAACGTCAAATGGTTCTGAAACCTTTTGCACTGTATTTAAATACAAAATGTTTATTATTCCTAAATTTTTCAGAATTTTTGGGTACCAGAAGTATGGTTAATGTTCAGATTACTACAGACTATCCTGTTTAAGACAGATTCTGTTTTTGATGCATTGTTTTGCTCATTTTCATGAAACTATCGATTTTTATCGGTGGTATAAGCCATGGAAAAGTTATATTACAGTAGCTAAAATGCAAAAAAAATATGAATTGGTTTTAAAAAGTACTTAGAGTAGTGATTTGCTTTATTATACTAACAGATCTTACCGAGTTTTCTGTTGAGTTTTGTGTGGATTGAAGTGATCAAAGATCGAGGAGGTCTCGATATGAGGAGAAGGAGGAGAGGCAAGAGATCAAGCTTGGGGATGCCCTAGGCACCCCAAGTAAATATTCAAGGAGACTCAAGCATCTAAGCTTGGGGATTCCCCGGAAGGCATCCCATCTTTCTTCAACAAGTATCGGTATGTTTTCGTTTTTGTTTCGTTCACGTGATATGTGCAAATCTTGGAGCGTCTTTTGCATTTAGTTTTCATTTTTCTTTTAGGCACCATGCTGGTATGAGATAGTCCATGGTTGATTTATAGAATGCTCATTGCACTTCACTTATATCTTTTGAGTGTGGCTTTATAGAATGCTTCATGTGCTTCGCTTATATCATTTGAAGTTTGGATTGCCTATTTCTCTTCACATGGAAAATCGTTATTTGAAGAATGCTGTTTTTCTTCACTTATGTTTGTTAGAGTATGGTCTTTTGTAGAAAGAATTAAACTCTCATGCTTCACTTATATCTATTTAGAGAGTCAACAGGAATTGGTCAATTGCATGGTTAGTCATAAAATCCTACATAAAACTTATGGATCACTGAATATGATATGTTTGATTCCTTGCAATAGTTTTGTGATATAGAGATGGAATATGTGGGAGGTACTAGTAAACGGTTGTGTTTAGTAAGAATATTGGTGTTAAGGTTTGTGATTCCCGAAGCATGCACGTATAGTCTCTCGTTATGCTATGATGTTGGAGCATGATTTATTATTGATTGTCTTCCTTATGAGTGGCGGTCAGGGATGAGCGATGGTCTTTTCCTACCAATCTATCCCCCTAGGGGCATGTGTAGTAGTACTATGCTTAGAGGGCTAATAAACTTTTGCAATCAGTATATGAGTTCTTTATGACTAATGTGAGTCCATGGATTATACGCACTCTTACCTTTTCGCAATTTGCTAGCCTCTACTGTGCTGTGCATTGCCCTTTCTCACCTCGAGAGTCAGTGCAAACTTCACCGGTGCATCCGAACCCCGTGATATGATACACTCTATCACACATAAGCCTTATTATATCTTCCTCGAAACAGCCACCATACCTACCTATTATGGCTTTTCCATGGCCATTCCGAGATATATTGCCATGCAACTTCCACCGCTTGCGTTTGATGACTTGAGCATTCATTGGCATATTGCTTTGCATGATCATATAGCTGACATAGTAGTTGTGGCTCAGCCACTGTTCATCATTTTCCATACATGTTACGCTAGATCATTGCACATCCTGGTACATTGCCAGAGGCATTCATATAGAGTCATACTTTGTCATAGGTATCGAGTTGTAATTTTTATTTCTTTTGAGTTATAAGTAAATAGAAGTGTGATGATCATCATTATTCATTTTTAGAGCAGTGCCCCAGTGAGGAAAGGATGATGGAGACTATGATTCCCCCACAAGTCGGGATGAGACTTGGGACAATGAGAGAAAAAGAAAAAGAAAAAAGAAAAAGAAAAAAGAAAAAGAAAAAAAAGAAAAAGAAAGAAAAGAAAGAAAAGAAAGAAAAAAAGAAAGAAAAAAAGAAAGAAAAAAAGAAAAAGAAAAAAATAAACAAAGATAGAAGGGGCATTGTTAGTATCCTTTACCACACTTGTGCTTCAAAGTAGCAGCATGTTTTTCATTTGGAGAGTCTCCTATGTTGTCACTTTCATATACTAGTGGGAATTTTTCATTATAGGATTAGATGCACACCCACTTAGTTTTCATATTGAGATTTCATACACTTATAGCTCTTAGTGCATTCGTTGCATGGCAATCCCTACTCCTCATGTTGATATCAATTGATGGGTATCTCCATAGCCCGTTGGTTAGCCGCGTCGATGTGAGACTCTCTTACTTTTTTGTCTTCTCTATATTTACCCCTATCATCATACTCTATTCCACCTATAGTGCTATATCCATGGCTTGCACTCCTGTATTGCGTGAGGGTTGAAAAAGCTGAAGCGCGTTAAAAAGTATGAACCAATTGCTCGGCTTGTCATCGGGGTTGTGCATGATAAATACTTTGTGTTAAGAAGACAGAGCATAACAAGACTATATGATTTTGTAGGGATAGCTTTCTTTAGCATTGATATTTTGAAAGACATGATTGTTTGTTGGGATGCCTGAGTATTGATGTCTATATGTCAAATTATAGACTATTGCTTTGAATCACTTATGTCTCAATATTCATGCCATGACTAGACATATGATCAAGTTTATGTTAGGTAGCATTCCACATAAAAAATTATCTTTTTTATCATTTACCTACTTGAGGACGAGCAGGAATTAAGCTTGCGGATATTGATACATCTCCGTCGTATCTATAATTTTTGATTGTTTCATGCCAATATTATACAACTTTTACATACTTTTGGCAACTTTTTATATGATTTATTGGACTAACCTATTGATCCAGTGCCCAGTGCCAGTTTCTATTTTCTGCATGTTTTTTGTATCGCAGAGTATCCATATCAAACGAAGTCCAAATGCAATAAAAATTTACGGAGAATTATTTTGGAATATATGTGATTTTTGGGAATTGGAATCACCGCAAATGGAGGCCCACACAGCCCACAAGACACAAGGGCGCGCCCCAGGCCCCTGGCGCGTGGTGGTGGGTAGTGCCCTCCTCGAAGGTCGGTTGGAGCTCTACTTTGGGCGCAAGGAAGCTTATATCCGAAAAAAAAATCTTGTTAAAATCTCAGCGCAATCGTTGTTATGGATCTCCCAAAATATAAGAAACTATTTCCGGCCAGATCTGGGAACGCGAAACAGAAGAGAACAGAGAGGGAGATCCAATCTCGGAGGGGCTCCCGCCCATCCGCGGCCATGGAGGCCATGGACCAGAGGGGGAACTCTCCTCCCATCTAGGGGGGAGGCCAAGGAAGAAGAAGAAGGAGGGGGGCTCTCTCCCCCTCTCTCCCGGTGGCGCCGGAGTGCCGCCGGGGCTAGGATCGTGATGGCGATCTACATCAATAACCTTGCTACCGTCAACACCAACTTTCTCCCCCTCTATGAAGCGGTGTAACACCTCTTCCCCCTGCTGTAATCTCTACTTAAACATGGTGCTCAACTCCATATATTATTTCCCAATGAGCTATGGTTATCCTATGATGTTTGAGTAGATCCGTTTTGTCCTGTGGGTTAATCGTGATCTTGGTTGATATGATTGTATATTTTATTTATGGTGTTGTCCTACGGTGCCCTCCGTTCTTGCGCAAACGTGAGGGCCCCCCGCTGTAGGGTGTTGCAATATGTTCATGGTTTGCTTATTGTTAGTGTTGCGGGGGATGACAGCAGCCCAAATGCGGATAAGTGGGTTATGCCGTATGGGAGTAAAGAGGACTTGATACTTAATGCTATGGTTGGGTTTCACGACCTTAATGATCTTTAGTAGTTGCGGATGCTTGCTAGGGGTCCAATCATAAGTGCATATGATCCAAGTAGAGAAAGTATGTTAGCTCATGCCTCTCCCTCATATAAAATTACAAGAATGATTACCGGTACTTGTTATCGATTGCCTAGGGACAAATAACTTTCTTGTTGACAAAAGCTCTCTACTAAAACTAACTTAGTCATGTCTTATCTAAACATCCCCTAGATTTTATTTACGTGCTCTGTATTATCTTTCAAACCTATCCTATCACACCTACAAAGTACTTCTAGTTTCATACTTGTTCTAGGTAAAGCGAACGTCAAGCGTGCGTAGAGTTGTATCTGTGGTCGATAGAACTTGAGGGAATATTTGTTCTACCTTTAGCTCCTCGTTGGGTTCGACACTCTTACTTATCGAAAGAGGCTACAATTGATCCCCTATACTTGTGGGTTATCATGCCCATCCATATCTTCTTCCAAGAGATCTTTAACCATAACAATACTAGGTTCTACTTTAATTTGTTCATCAGGTTTAGGTGTTCTAATATAGCTTTTGTTAACCACAGTTGAAACTTTAGCATGTTCCTTTGTCCTAACAGGGAAAGGTGGTTTCTCAATATAAGCAGAAGGAACAACTGGATCAACATTATAAAGAATATTTTCTTCTTTAACTGGTACCAGTTCTTTAGTTTCTTTTTTAATAGGTGGGTGATATTTAAACCACTTCTCTTTAGGGAGATCAACTTGAGTAGCAAATGATTCACAAGAGGATGCTACTATCTCAGAGTCAAGTCCATATTTAGTGCTAAACTTTTGAAAAGCATCAGTATCCATAAAAGATTTAACACAATCATACTTAAGCTTAATACCTGACTCTTTACCTTCGTCGAGTTCCCAATCTTCAGAGTTGCGTTTAATTCTTTCCAAAAGATCCCACCGGAATTCAATAGTCTTCTTCATAAAAGAACTAGCACAAGAAGTATCAAGCATGGTTTGATCATTACGAGAAAGCCGAGCATAAAAGTTCTGTATAATAATTTCTCTTGAGAGCTCATGATTGGGGCATGAATATAACATTGACTTAAGCCTCCCCCAAGCTAGAGCGATACTTTCTCCTTCACGAGGCCAAAAATTATATATATTATTCCGATCATGATGAACTAGATGCATAGGATAATTTTTTTGGTGGAACTCGAATTTCAATCAATTCCAATTCCAAGATCAATATCATCGCATAGCCTATACGATGCCAATGCTTTTCCCTTCAAAGATAAAGGGAAAACCTTGTTCATAACTTCATCTCTGGGTAAACCTGCAAGCTTGAACAATCCACAAATTTGTTCTACATATATCAAGTGCATAGCAGGATGTTCGGTTCCATCTCCTGCATAAGGATTAGCTAGCAGTTGTTCTATCATACCCGAAGGAATTTCATATTCAATATTTTCGGTAGGTGCAGTAGGTTGAGGGGTAGCTAACTGTGGTTCCGGTCACGGTGAAGATACCCCAAACAAACCCCTCAAAGGATTGTTTTCCATAGTAACAAGTGACAATAAATTTCAGCACACTATATAAATGTTTCCTTACCAAATTCCACTTACCAAAGGTGCTTCACTCCCTGGCAACGGCGCCAGAAAAATAGACTTGATGACCCACAAGTATAGGGGATCAATTGTAGCTCTTTTTGATAAGTAAGAGTGTCGAACCCAACGAGGAACAGAAGGAAATGACAAGTGGTTTTCAGCACGGTAATGTCTGCAAGTGCTAAAATTGTAAGTAGCGGAGTAGTTTGATAGCAAGATAATTTGTAACGAGCAAGTAACGATAGTAGTAAAAAAAGTGCAGCAAGGTAGGCCAATGCTTTTGAGGCAAAGGATAGGCCAATACGGTCTCTTATGATAAGCAAAGCGTTCTTGAGGGTACACGGGAATTTCATCTAGTCACTTTCATCATGTTGGTTTAATTCGTGTTCTACTTTGATAATTTGATATGTGGGTGGACCGGTGCTTAGGTGTTGTTCTTACTTGAACAAACCTCCTACTTATGATTAACCCTCCCGCAAGCATCCGCAACTACGAGAAAAGTATTAAGAATAAATTCTAACCATAGCATTAAACTTTTGGATCCAAATGGTCCCTTACGGAATAGCGCATAAACTGGGGTTTAAGATGCTATCACTCTCGCAACCCACCATCTAATTGCTACTCCACAATGCATTCCCTTAGGCCTAAATATGGTGAAGTGTCATGTAGTCAACGTTCACATGACACCACTAAGGGAATCACAACATACATACTATCAAAATATCGAACACATATCAAGTTCACATGATTACTTGCAACATGATTTCTCCCGTGACCTCAAGAACAAAAGTAACTACTCACAAATGATAAACATGCTCATGATTAGGAGTATTGAATACCATATTGGATCTGAACATATAAACTTCCACCATATAAACCATATAATAATCAACTACAAGATGTAATCAACACTACTAGTCACCCACAAGCACCAATCTATAGTTCCGGTAACAAGATTGAACACAAAAGATGAACTAGGGTTTGAGATGAGATGGTGCTGTTGAAGATGTTGATGGAGATTGCCCTCCCCAAGATGGGAGAGTTGTTGGTGATGATGATGACGATGATTTCCCCCTCCGGGAGGGAAGTTCCCCCGGCGGAATCGCTCCGCCGGAGGGCAAAAGTGCTCCTGCCCAAGTTCCGCCTCGAGGCGGCGGCGCTCCATCCCGAAAGTCCTCTCCTTATTTTTTCTAGGTCAAAATGACATATATACTATAAAATGGGCACTGGAGGTGGGCCTGGGTGAGCACAACCCACCAGGGCGCGCCTGGGCTTCCTGGCGTGCCAAGGTGGGTTGTGCCCACCTGGTGGGCCCCCTCTGGTAGTTATTTGCTCCAATAATTCTCAAATATTCCTTAAAAAATCTCCATGAAGTTTCAACATGTTTGGAGTTGTGCAGAATAGGTAGCCTGACGTAGCTTTTCCAGGTCCAGATTTCCAGCTGCCGGAATTCTCCCTCTTTGTGTATACCTTGCAAATTATGAGAGAAAAGGCACTAGAATTACTCCAAAAAGCATTATTATGGATAAAAAAAATTATAAATAACAGTAAGAAAACATGATGCAAAATGGACGTATCAGTGAGATTCAGACCTAATTAAGTTTGAGCTATACTATGCACGCATGCATGCATGAATCCCCGTCGTTGGCTTGAAGTGTGGTGTAACATACATATGCATCGTCAACCTAACCCTCACTCAGTGTGGAGATTTCTAGTTCGAAATCATGGTGCCACATCAAAGTTGTTCCATTGTTACTCAAAAACACACCTCTCCATACATATGTTTGGGCCACACGCATGCAGTGGTTGTCTTCGGGGACTGGCTACTTGCGTGATTATTGGCGAGCTAGCCCATCTCCGGGGTCGCATGGACGGCCATCACTTTGACCAACAACAAGAGATAGGTTGTACGACGAAGGTGGATTATTCTTGGTCCCTTTTACGATCCATCTTGGTGAGATATGCCTCTCTTGCCCGCCGACTGAAAGTGTGCGTGTGGGGGGGGGGGGGGGGGGGGGGGGGGGGGGGGGGGGGGGGGGGGGGGGGGGGGGGGGGGGGGGGGGGGGGGGGGGGGGGGGGGGGGGGGGGGGGGGGGGGGGGGGGGGGGGGGGGGGGGGGGGGGGGGGGGGGGGGGGGGGGGGGGGGGGGGGGGGGGGGGGGGGGGGGGGGGGGGGGGCTACTTCCTGCTTGATTGATCTTGATGAATATGAGTATTACAAGAGTTGATCTACCATGAGATCGTAATGGCTAAAACCCTAGAAGTCTAGCCTGTATGACTATGGCTATGAGTATTGGCCTCTATAGACCTAGCCCTCTGGTTTATATAGACACCGGAGGGATCTAGGGTTACATAAGGTCGGTTTACAGAGAAAGGAATCTTCATATCCGATCGCCGAGCTTGCCTTCCACGCCAAGGAGAGTCCCGTCCGGACACGGGTGGAGTCTTCGGTCTTTGTATCTTCACAGCCCATTAGTCCGGCCCATGGCTAATAGGCCGGACGCCCGAGGACCCCTTAGTCCAGGACTCCCTCAGTAGCCCCCGAACCTGACTTCAATGACGAGGTGTCCGGCGCGCAGATTGTCTTCGGCATTGCAAGGCGGGTTCCTCTTCCGATGACTTCAAAGTGATATATCCGGCCTTCCATTTAATGTCCTACCCCTCGGCTTCTGTGTATCAACAACTTCAGCTTCCACGTGTCAAGCGAATGCGAGAGGTCAGGGTATTTTTGCACATAACACCCCGGCCATGCAAGAAAGAGTGTCTATTTAAAGAGATTGGATCTCAGATCCATTCGGCACCACGCGGAAAAATCCTCAGAGATTTGCTAGGAAAGACCACTCCAACATGGCTAGCGCTCCCAGCTCCTCCTCCCGTCCCTGCGGCCCAGAAAAAGGCGAGTGGGAGAGGTGCTCCGTATCCCATGGTTAGCTCGAGAAGCTGCAAGCACAGGGATTTCTTCCTCCTGCGGATCTGGTCCCTGTTCGAGCGGGGTTGACCTCCTTCAATGGTGAGGCCCAGGCAGAGAATTTCCCCAATCCATCTAAGGGGGAACGAGTGTGCTTCGTCCCCTACCTGCTAAGAGGCGTCGGTTTTCCAATTCATCCGTTCCTCAGAGGGCTTCTGGAGTACTATGGCCTCCAACTACACAACTTCACTCTTTGCGAGCTATTCCTGGGTTGTGAGGCCCATTTTGAATTGTGGAGAAGGCTATTCTGCCTCGTCCCACGTAATCACGAGGGATCAATATTTGAAGTGGGCGGAGCCAAAATATGGCGCATCACCGAGACCGGATACCTATCCGGCACACCAAAGAAGGCATCCGAAGAGTGGCCTTCTGAATGGTTCTATATTGAGGACATCGCACTTCCAGACCCAGTTCGGAGGGGTCTTCCTGAGTTCACAAGCATTCCTTTGAAGAAACGCCACATCTGGCACCCTCAGAGCCTCGAGGAGGAAGATAGTGCGGAAGTTCGTCAACTCATGAGCAAGATAAGGACGCTCGCTCAGTCCGGATTATCGATAGTCGAAGTAATGGCGGCTTCCATAGTAAGGGTGGTTCAGCCACTCCAATACAGAGGGCTTCCCATGTGGCACTACAATGGGGAGGATGACACCTCCCGCTGCGGCAGAAAGGGTCCGGACACCCCCGCCGCTCTGGCCAAAATATTGGCCGAACTGTTCAAAGGGGAGGAAGAGGAATTCCTGCGTATCAAGCGCAGACATGGATTTTCCATGTACAATCCTCCTAGCTGGGTAAGCCCCAACTCCTCTGCTCTACTCATTCCACTCCCTGAGCTACTTTCAATGAATATTAACCCGTCCATTTATAACAGCACTGGCGAAAGATTTCCGAAGGGCTTCACAGCCCCGCCCCGCAGCCCGAGCGCCACAATCGGGACCTTGACCCTGGATTCGAAGAGGATCCGGATATATTCGTGGTGCTCGAGGACGGGGTGTTTTACCAGGCGAGATATGACGGCACAGAAGTGGCCATCATCGCCGACTATCCCGGTCTTCTCCCTGCTTCACACGTAAGTAGTCAGGAGACATCTCATCCGAAAGAGTTCTCTCATTCTGCCTCACCCACCGCACCGTCCTATGCTCAAAAGGGGAGGCGTTCGGCGCGCCATGCTGCCCCAGGGGTATCTCCAAAGAGAGCGGCCCCCACGCCGGGCAAGCCTTCGAAGAGGAAGGCAAACAAAGATACGACCGAGCCTTCATCAAAGAGGTATGGATTCGCAAATATGTTCTTCAGCAGTCGCATCCAACTGTGACTTTTATGCTTGTCCTGTATCAAGAAAAGAGTTCGCCGGACTATGTCTGGGGATCCGGCCAGTCATACTCCCAACAGTCGGGGTTCGGTCCTGTGCGAGGAGACGGGGGCTGATATGGGAGTGACGCCGGATTGTCCTTCGGCTGAGGGCTCGGAAGATATGTCCGTCACCAACTCGGAAGTGGAGAGCGCCATGAGTCATCGGCGCCGGAGGGCCGTTTTACGAGATCCCCACTACTCAAAAGAAGCGTTCAATGCCTTCAGCTCGGCTGATGCATACATCTGGGCTGCTCGAGATGGGCTTAACAGAGCCACAGAGCAGCATTTAAAAGATGTGGAGGTAAGTTTACTTTGTCCGAATATGATAACCATATGCCAGTAGCCCCCGAGACTTGAAGCAGTTGGTACAAATGATTTAAGGATCGTTGTATAACTAGGTTCTTACGGAGAAGAATGACCTGCTAGCCCAAGAGCTGGAAAAGTGTCAGACACAGCTAACTGCTGTTACCGCCGAACTAGAAAAGTCCAAGAAGGCGTCCTTTGGTAATATTTCCCTCCATCGAGAAACAATAATTATATACCAACTGTGCTAATACTGTTGCTTATCTCATAACAGGATCGTCAGACCAACTGGAGGAGAAACTGAAAGCCGCTCAAACGGGCGAGAAAGAGGCGAAAAGACTACACGTCGCAGGCGAGCGCGTTCTGACCCGAGTCAGAGAGGAGAAAAACAAACTCCAGGATTCAAACACCCAGCTGGGCGAGGAACTGAAAGATGTGCGGGCCCAGCTGGCCGACTCCGTGAAGGAGAATAAAAGGCTGCGAGGTGGCATATTCAGTATGTGGCCGAACTTACCGTATAATAGTTCAGAGATTAAAGGAACTGATAGAGTTATGTTTGCAGGTATGCTGACGGGCCGTCCCGAAGACGAGATGTCCGGATTGTCGGACGATCTGCTGCAAGGGCTGTCGCAAATGCACGAGCAAGCTTGGCGGGCAATGCGGAGTGTTGCCAAGGCCTTATGGCCATCCGCCTCCCCTCCAGGGAGTATGGAGGAGCTTGTAGAGCTATTCAAGGGAGCGCGGCGGCGTATCCGATTATGGAAAATATCGGCCTGCCGGAGGGTGCGCGAGAGGCCTGGGCCATGGTGAAAACACGGTATACCAAGCTTGATCCGAATTGCACGGCCCGGGTCGGACCTCTAGGGTCAGATGGAAAAGAAGTTCCCGTTAATTTGGTATATGACCAAGTAGAAGTAGCCGCCAAATATTCCCAACAGGATTGTAAGTTAGACAGCCTGTTGGACGGTATAGAGGAGGAAATTTATGAGTCCAAGTGACTATGTACTTTCCTTTACATATGTAATTCTAGCTGAATTGTAAAACGATTGTCATGGCAGACCTTTTCGCTTCAACCTCTGGACCTGAAGGTGCCGAGTGTTTCCGAATACTAGAGCGGCCGAATGGACCGGGGTATGCGTGGAAACCAGGCGTAGGGCTCATAGTTGCTTGAACAGACAAGTTGTATCCGACTAGTTATGTTATATTACATTAAGATTGTAAGAAACATCTTCCAGAGAGAATAGTTCCGTTAAGGGTTCCTTTCCCTGGGTGTGCATGCGTTAATGTGCATGTCCAAACTGTGATTGAAAAAATCACACTATATTTAACTTCTGGGGGTTCACAATGGAGTGAATGCGAAAAACATCTTTAATCCGCCGACCGAATATTCCCTTAAGAACGCTAGCTTTCGGCTTCACCCACTCTGAGGTACACATCCGGATGACCCGGCAGTAACAATCGCAGAGGTGCTCCCTTTATGCCCTAGCCGAACTAATGGGAACATAGGGCATAAGCACAGGAGCCAGGCAACCCAGCTTGGCCAAAACTTAAGTCACATCGATGCATATAATGGCGAAGAAAAGGTACATATGGGAAAAAACGCATATGTGATGAGCTTGATGCTCGGAAAATAATAATAGCAAGCTTCTGTCCAAGAAGCCCCCAGGTATAATGGACGCACATATTTGAAGATGTATGCGTCAGGGGTGCACGGTCTAACCACACGAAAGCTTTAAGGCTAAAGAGAAAAAACGAAAAGAGAGAAAAAATGATGGAAACAACAGGGGGGAAGGAGACGAGCAAAGAGTTCGGTGCTAGGCATAGAATCTTCGGAGTCTGGCCGCGTTCCAGGGGTTCGGCTCTAGGCGATTGTTTGATGCATCACGCAGGCGGTACGCTCCTCCGGTGAGAACTTCGACAATGATGAAGGGACCCTCCCACTTGGGCTTGAGTTTGTCCTTTTTCTTCTCCGGCAGGCGTAGAACGAGTTCGCCAACGTTATAAGTCTTGGCCTGCACTTCTCTGCTTTGATACCTGCAAGCCTGCTGTTGATAAAATGTGGAACGGGCTTTTGTGACATCGCACTCCTCCTCTAGGGCATCTAAGCTGTCCTGCCGATCAAGCTTGGCCTCTCTCTCTCTTCGTACATGTGCACTCGAGGTGAGTCATGAATAATGTCGCAGGGTAACACTGCCTCTACGCCGTACACCATGAAGAAAGGTGTGTATCCGGTAGTGCGATTGGGCATGGTCCGCAGCCCCCAGAGTACGGAGTCGAGCTCCTCAACCCAGTGCTTGTCTGATTCTTTCAAAGACCGCACTAGTCTAGGCTTGATGCCGCTCAGAATAAGACCATTGGCTTGTTCGACTTGACCGTTTGTTTGTGGATGATAGACAGAGGCGTAATCGAGCTTGATGCCCAGATTAGCGCACCAAGTTTTCACTTCGTCGACTATGAAATTGGAGCCGTTATCAGTGATGATGCTATGTGGAACGCCATAACGGTGTACAACGCCGGATATGAATTCTATCACCGGCCCGGACTCGGCCGTTTTAATTGGTTTGGCCTCTATCCACTTGGTGAATTTATCCACCATGACCAGCAGATATTTTTTCTTATGGCTTCCTCCTTTAAGGGGTCCAACCATATCCAGTCCCCAGAACGCAAAAGGCCAAGTGATGGGGATTGTTTGTAGAGCAGTGGGGGGCATATGGCTTTGGTTGGCGAAGAGTTGGCATCCGACGCAACGTTGGACAAGGTCCTGTGCATCTGCTCGGGTCGTCGGCCAATAAAACCTTGTACAGAAGGCCTTGCTAACAAGGGCCCGAGCTGCGGCGTGGTGCCCGCCGAGACCGGCATGAATCTCAGCCAGGAGCTGCCGCCCCTCCTCCTCGGAGATACATCTTTGAAGGACTCCGGTCGCGCTTTTCTTGTAGAGCTCTCCGTCGTGAACCTTGTAGGCCTTCGAGCGCCGGACAATGCGGCGGGCCTCATTCTGATCCTCGGGGAGTTCCTTCCTATTAAGGTAGGCCAAGAAGGGTTCGGTCCATGGGGTAATGACTGCCATGATGAGATGGGCCGACGGTGTTATTTTGGTGGCTGAGCCCCCGATTATATCGGTGTGTTCAGAATCTGGGTTGTGTTCGGATCCGGATTAGTGTTGCCGCTCTCCCCTTGCCACACCACGGATGGCTTAAAAAGCCTTTCCAGAAAGATGTTAGGTGGGACGGGGTCGCGCTTGGCGCCGATGCGAGCAAGGACATCTGCCGCTTGATTACTTTCTCGGGCCATGTGATGAAACTCGAGCCCCTCGAACTGAGCCGACATTTTTTGGATGGCATTACGATAAGCAGACATCTTCGGATCTTTGGCATCGAAGTCTCCATTTATTTGAGATATTGCGAGGTTTGAGTCCCCGCGCACTTCCAGGCATTGTATGCCCATGGAGACATCCATCCGAAGGCCATGCAATAAGGCCTCGTATTCGGCTGCGTTATTAGAGTCTGTGTATAATATTTCGAGTATGTACTGGACGACATCTCCAGTGGGGGACATTAAAACGACGCCCACTCCTAGTCCTGCCAGCATTTTGGAACCATCAAAATACATAACCCAGTTGGAATATGTGTCGTACTCTTTAGGAAGTACGGCCTCTATCCATTCGGCGACGAAGTCAGCCAGTACTTGGGATTTAATGGCTCAACGCGGTTTGTTATGTTATGTCGAATGGAAGGAGCTCAATGGCCCATTTGGCAATCCGGCCCGTAGCATCGCGGTTTTTTATTATGTCATTGAGTGGTACTTCGGAAGCCACCGTGATCGAACACTCCTGGAAGTAGTGTCGTAGCTTCCGGGATGCCATCAAGACCGCGTATGCTATATTTTGATAATGAGGGTATCGGGATTTGCATGGTGTGAGGACAGTGGATATGTAATATACTGGCTTCTAAAGCGGGAATTTGTGTCCGTCCCGTTCTCGTTCAACGACGAGCACGGCGCTCACCACCTGGTGTGTTGCCGATATGTATAATAACATGGGTTCACCGACGTTTGGCGCGGCCAGGATTGGGTTGCTCACCAGAAGGGTTTTTATTTCTTCCAGTCCGGCCGTTGCCGCATCCGTCCACTCAAAGTGATCGGTGCACCGTAGGAGGCGACAGAGTGGCAATGCCTTTTCTCCCAATCTGGAGATAAAGCGGCTTAAAGCTGCCACGCAACCGGCGAGTTTTTGGACCTGTTTAAGGTCCGTTGGCGTAGCCAATTGTGACAAAGCTCGGATTTTGGCTGGATTTGCTTCAATTCCTCTATTGGAAACAATGAAGCCCAGCAGTTTTCCAGCGAGGACGCCGAAAACACACTTTTCCGGATTGAGCTTTATGTCATATGCACGGAGGTTGTCGAATGTGAGACGTAAATCATCTATGAGTGTTTCGACGTGTCTAGTTTTGATGACGGTGTCGTCCACATATGCTTCAACTGTCTTGCCGATCTGTTTCTCCAGGCATGTTTGAATCATGCGTTGGTAGGTGGCGCCGGCATTTTTGAGCCCGAAGGGCATGGTGTTGAAGCAGAATGGCCCATATGGGGTGATGAATGCTGTTGCAGCTTGATCGGACTCCTTCATTTTAATTTGATGGTATCCGGAATATGCATCGAGGAAGCACAGTGAGTCACGTCCTGCGGTGGCATCAATGATCTGGTCGATGCGGGGGAGGGGGAAGGGATCCTTGGGGCAAGCCTTATTGAGGTCTTTGAAATCGACGCACAGGCGCCAGGATTTGTCCTTCTTTGGCACCATCACTAGGTTTGCCAGCCAGTCCGGGTGTTTTATTTCTCTAATGAATCCGGCCTCGATTAGCTTGGCTAGCTCCTCCCCCATAGCTTGACGTTTGGGTTCGGAAAAATGCCGCAATGTTTGTTTGACCGGTTTATATCCCTTCAATATATTGAGGCTGTGTTCAGCCAACTTGCGTGGGATTCCTGGCATGTCAGAAGGGTGCCAGGCAAATATGTCCCAGTTCTCGCACAGGAACTCTTGTAGCGTGGCGTCAACCGTTGGATCTAGTTGTGCTCCAATAGATGCTGTCTTCTTGGGGTCCATTGGATGGACTTGGAATTTGACTATTTCTTCTGCTGGTTTGAAGGAGGTGGATTTGGGTCATTTGTCTAGGATCACATCATCCCTGTCCACCGTGGAGCGCAGTGCGGTTAATTCTTCAGCCGCGAGGGCTTCGGATAGTGCCTCAAGGGCCAGGGATGCGGTTTTATTTTCGGCGCGGAGTGCTATGTCCGGATCACTGGCGAGAGTGATTATGCCGTTAGGTCTGGACATCTTAAGCTTCATGTACCCGTAATGAGGTATAGCTTGGAAGCGTGTAAATGCCTCTCGCCCCAAGAGGGCATGATATCCACTTGGCGTGCCGAATACCACATCAAGTGTGATTTTTCCCGCACACCGCGCCTCCCGACTGGGAATGATTCCTCAGAAGGTTGTGCTGCTTTGCTCGACGTGGCTCCTGTCTATTTCCATTTTGTGGAGTGTGTCCTCATAGATGAGGTTTAGTCCGCTGCCGCCGTCCATGAGAACCTTGGTGAGCCGAAAGCCGTCCACGATTGGACTGAGGACCAAGGCGGCTGGTGCTCGGACTGTCCTGTATTTGGGTTCGTCACCGGCATTAAAAGTTATAGCCATGTCGTTCCAAGGGTTTATTGCTGCAATTTGGCAGACTTCGGCGAGTTCGCGGAGTGCCCTTTTGCGCCTATTATTTGAAGCAAATGTCTCAAAGACCGTCAATACTTTGAGGTCGTCGTCTTCTGGGGGGTGTTGTTCTGGGGTATTCCTGGTGAGGATATCCTCGGCGCTCTTGGCCACTTGCCGGAGTATCCAACATGCTCTAAGGCTGTGGGTCGGTATGTTATCCGGTGTTGTGTGCATTTTGCATGGCCCATCGAGCCACTCTTCCAGAACAGTTCCGCGCCCCGTAATGGGCTTATATTTCTTTACTATTGGACCGGGCGTGCCATGAGGGTGCGCCCTTTTCGCCTGAACGAGGGGTTGAGTGGGGACCGATGATTCCCGACGGGCCGCCTGAGTTTTCCAGGCGCTTTCCATTGCGCTGTACTTCTGTACGATAGTTGCCAAGTCAGCGAAGTGTAATATGCGACGGCGGTTGATGGCGTTGAGGATTCCTTCAAATGTGCAATTGTTGCGGAACGCTGAGATCGCGTCTTCGTCGCGGCAATCTTTAATCTTGTCTTTGACAAGGAGGGATCTGGCCCAGAAGTGGTGGACTATTTCCTGAGACTGCTGTTGTATGCTCATGAGAGCGCTTATATCTGGGTGGGTGGGTGGATTTACATCCGAACCCTGACCCCATTTTGGATCCGGAGTCTGAAGATCCTCCGAACTTAACAGTTCGGGCTCCGGGATATCAACTGATTTCTTAGGCCCGTCGTCCATTTTTATGTTCGGAGGGCAGGATGTATCTCTTCGCAGGTGAGTGTATGACTCTTCAAGGTTGGAGATCCGAATATAGTCCGTCCTCAGTATAGAGGAAGAGTTGTCGTCTCGCTCCTCGACTACCGCTACCTTGTGGGTGATCGGTGGAGATTTGATTTCTCTCTGATCGGGTTTAAGCCCAATTCGATCATAGTCTGTAGCGACCCCCAGGACAGCGATGTGATCTAGGATCTCATTTAAAGACGAAAGCTCCACTGGATCAATCTGCTTGGAGTGCTCGGAATCAATACGAAGGGAAATTTTGATGACCTGAGAGGTCGTCGTCGGCTTAACGGCCGAACGGGCGGTCATGGTAAAGCCGCCTAGCCGGAGGGTTTGGCCTGGGGCCAGTGCTCGTCCAGAGGTGATGTTGTCCTTGAGAACGAGGTGAGCCATCGGTCCCATCTTCGACGTCATAGCGGAACTCTCAATGAAAGCACCAATGTCGGTGTCAAAACCGGCGGATCTCGGGTAGGGGGTCCCGAACTGTGCGTCTAAGGTCGATGGTAACAGGAGACGGGGGACACAATGTTTACCCAGGTTTGGGCCCTCTCTATGGAGGTAATACCCTACTTCCTGCTTGACTGATCTTGATGAATATGAGTATTACAAGAGTTGATCTACCACGAGATCATAATGGCTAAAACCCTAGAAGTCTAGCCTGTATGACTATGGCTATGAGTATTGGCCTCTACAGACCTAGTCCTCCGGTTTATATAGACACCGGAGGGATCTAGGGTTACATAAGGTCGGTTTACAGAGAAAGGAATCTTCATATCCGATCGCCGAGCTTGCCTTCCACGCCAAGGAGAGTCCCGTCCGGACACGGGTGGAGTCTTCAGTCTTTGTATCTTCATAGCCCATCAGTCTGGCCCATGGCTAATAGGCCGGACGACCGAGGACCCCTTAGTCCAGGACTCCCTCACATGCATTCATAGCTTAGGATTCCTTTTGTGGTGACATGAGGGGGGGGGGGGGGGGGGGGGGGGGGGGGGGGGGGGGGGGGGGGGGGGGGGGGGGGGGGGGGGGGGGGGGGGGGGGGGGGGGGGGGGGGGGGGGGGGGGGGGGGGGGGGGGGGGGGGGGGGGGGGGGGGGGGGGGGGGGGGGGGGGGGGGGGGGGGCATTCATAGCTTAGGATTCCCTTCGTACCGACACGAGGGAGGGGGGCTGCTAGCTACTTCGCACTTAGCTAGGTGAACCTCGGTTGGGGGGCGGCATGCATTCATAGCTTAGGATTCCCTTCGTGCCGACACAAGGGAGGGGGCCTGCTAGCTACTTTGCACTTTGCTAGGTGAACCTTGGTTGGAGGGGAGGGGGCATGCATTCATAGCTTAGGATTCCCTTCATGCCGACACGAGGGGGGGTGGGGGCAAGCAATACCATGTGCTTTGCGAGATAGGTGCCACATCGAAGTTGCATTTGGTATTTGAAAATCAAACCACCCTTTTCATACATAAATTTGGTCCACATGCAAGTGTGTTCGTGTTCTGACCCTCTCCCGCGTCATTTTTCGCCAAATTTATGAACATTAGACAAGTCGGATGATGCAATAGACACGGTTCACTCAAACTAACCGTGTGCATTGGGCTCCATGAGGCTTCCCCTCTCAAAAATATCTACCCGCCCGCAGCTTTTTTCTGTTTGATAACACACGGTTATTGTGTTTCGACCGTGTGTGCTGTTTCTTGTTCCCAATCCCGCCTGCTTCCCTCGAAAATATCTACCCGGCTCGAGGGTTTTTCTGTTTCATAACACACGGTTGTTATCTCCGGACCGTGTGCGATGCACCATCATCAAAATTTTCAATAGCCCCGGCATTTCACTCCCGCGTTTGACTCCCGCGTAGTAAAATTTTCAGTACCCGCGTCATTTCCTGAAACACCCCCTGCCCCCCCTCCACACACACACACAGACACACACCAAAACCTCCTCGGTCATGCGCGCGCACACACACACCCCCTCCCTCGCTCGAAACCCTAGCAAGGTCGCGGCCGCCGCCGCAAGGCCTCCATTGTCATCTGCCGGTTTTCCCGTGCAGCTTACCCACCGATCTCCATACCCAGGCCGCCCTGAGTTTCTTAGATGACGCCTGCCAAATGCCCCCTTTCCCACAGATCCCCATCCCTACCCCCCACTCCAGAGCATCGCAGCCTAAGCCCGGCTACGCTTCCCGTGGAGCTCGAGGAGCGATTGGCCCAAAAGAGGTGTATCGCGGTCTCTTCGCCCGATGTCACCGAGGAAGCTGACGACCATTACTGGCGGCAGGCACTCAAGCAGCGGGCTAGAGTATGCGGGCATGTCTCGGCCGCCGGCTACAACATCGAGGTCATCGACAGAGATGGCCTGAGGCGGGCTATGTCACAGGTTAAGTGGCCCACCCCCAACCCCTCGGGTTCAACCGCCGTTGATCTCATCCATGGCCCCGCTGCTGATCTCCTCTGGCTCGCTGTCAACAACTTCCATTCTACATCACCATCAAGCCCCATTTTGTCATTTCTGACGGACACGTTCTGCGACGCTGGCTTGGGATCCACAACTTTCCAAGTCAGACCTCATCGATGGCGACCACGAGGAGGGCACCCTCTCCGGCTCTTCCAAGGGGAAAGAGCCCATCTGCTCTTCCAAGGGGAAAGCGCCCGTCTGCGACATCAGGGAGGGCACCCTATAGCCGTGCTCTTCCAAGGGGAAGGAGCCCATCTGCGACAACATGGAGCGCATCCTGGGTCCGTGCTCTTCCCACGGGAACCAGCCCATCTGTGACAAGTGTGGAAACCCATGATTTGTTTTGCCGTGCCACTTCACAAGGGGAAACCCATGATTTGTTTTGTCGAGTCCCTTTTGTAGTGTAGTGAGAATATGTCCAGTTTTAATTGCTTTATCTGGTTGTTTGTAGTATGCCTTGTTTATTTTAGTTGTTCACAATGTGATGCTCTATATGTACAATTATTTACTGTGAAGTACATTTCATCAATCCAGTTTTAAACATACCGATAGGAATGCATATATTTGCTTGCTGTTAAGCCTGTTATAGCTAGCATGTGCCTCTTTTAAAGTTTTTTGATTGTTCGGTTGTTTGTAGTTAGAATATGTCCAGTTTCAAATGCTATCTTTGGTTGTTCGTAGTATGCCTTGTTTATTCCAGTTATTCACAATGTGATGTTCTATATGTGCAAGTATGAACTATGCAGATCAATTTCATCAGTACCAGTTTCAACAATACCACTATGAATGACTACATTTGGTTGCCGCATCTTGTAGTTAACACGCCTTTCCATTTTTTTAATAATAACCAGTGTACTTAGACCGGCACAATACCAGTTTGAATGACTATGTTTGCTTGTTGTTAAATGTTAGGCCTGTTGCAGTTAACACACCTTTCCACTTGTTTTGCTTTACTAGCGTGCTTAAACCTGCACACTGAAGCTATCTTTTGGAGATTATTTTGACTGTCATGGATAATTTTGGTTGATGTTTAGCCTGTTGTGCTTAACATGCTTCTCGATGTACCTACACAGGACAATTTTGGGAACGACTGCTGTTTTCCATCGAGGTTAGTTTCATCCCATGGCTTATATATGCTCACTGTTCAGGATATCAATAGCTGGTACCATATAGGCCGGGAGCTAATAAGGGACTAATCAGTGAATCAGACTGAATATATCTGCAACCCATTTATCATTAGGTTAACTAGGGCCATATGTAATATATCTGAGGCTACATAGCAACATGCACTGTACTTAATGTCTAAATATGCAATCCTAGGCTACATAGCAACAAGGAAGAGTGTTACATTAATGTTCTGATGATGTCTAGATATACGTAGAAGAGCAGCAGTGGCAGCAACAACAACAACAACACAGCCATGTTTGGATACTCAACTTAGCTAGAGGTTAGAGTTAGTTTCTAGCTCATGACTAACCCTGAACTAACTCCATCCAAAGAGTTGTTTGGATGGCAGGGTTAGATTCATGATAAATGCACTAGGAGAACTAGCTCCAATTAGCACCTCTTGGGTTGCATAGTTTTTTTGGGTGGGTTATAGATGCAACTAGCTCAAACTAGCCCTCATGTTTAGATATACTTTATGGCTATTTGAGCTTGAACTAGCTCAAACTAACTGTAACCCATGGATACAGTAGCAGTTAATCAGCCAATAATTTGTAAGAATGCACTAAACTCCTTCCGGCCCATAATATAAGATGTTAATTCATCTAATATGTGAGTATATTGGATGTTATAAGATATTATAAAAGAGTGTTGTACTACATCATTGTGCAATTGCTGTTTGGCTTCTAATATTAACTTGGTGCTTTTAGGTACATATGTCATTGGTAAAGATCCGCGCTTCGACCCTTTCTGCGTATGGGGCAATGAGATATCGATGAACCAGCATCAAGTGAGGAAGCGGATAAAGATTGTTAGTAAAATGGGTCCAAAAATGGCAATTAAACTATTTGTTGACACTTTATCCAAGACAACAGCGAACTGCAGGATGGTAAGTAAGAACTCTGCAACCTTCATTTTACTGCCCATATTGAGTTGTGTTAGATGACAATGTCTGAATCTTTTTCCTTTGCAGTGGTTGCCAAAGCATTCTACTCAAGATTACCTCTCAAACTACATGATTGGTGGGCATGCAAAGGTTAAAGTATTTCTACCAGAACCCGATGATTATCTAGATGTTTTCATGAAGACCGTGAAGGATGGGCGGTCGGCCATCACAAGGGGTTGGACTAGAGTCATGCGTGCCTTCTGCATGGAGGAGGGCACAATATGGGCATTCCGCTTCACCTTGTTCAGCAACCAGAATGTATTTCACCTCTTTCTTTACAGTCTTTAATAGTACAAGTATACAACTGTGGTTCATCATTCTTTATTTGGTTCTTATGTTATTCTTGAACATATGTAACTATGAATCGAATAATGCATCGGTTGTTTGAACCTGATGGATATGAATAAAGGTGTAGCATACATTCAAATTCAAATTCAAATTCGGTACAATTTGAAATAGTAGCAATTAAATTACGGTGAAATTACGCTCTCCAGGTCGTTACGGCACACACGGTTGGTAAAACACAAACGTTTGCTTTATACGCCATAATCCGAGGCGGTTCACTGAGAGGAAACACGTGCAAGCATGCACACAGTTGCCGTTTGCAAAGCGTGTGCGATGTCAGACAATATCACAAACGGTGCGGGCAAACTAAACGTTTGTGTTAGTTGCCTTATCATACATGATTCGCAACCATGAACTGTTTCTGATGAAGTATGCATCATAAACATTGCACCACAAAATAGCGTGTGTGATACTTGTCTTGTACGATGATGTTACGATGGTCCAGTGTTTCATAATCCTGTCCGACACTCGTATGAGGATTAGCTAATCTTCTTAATTAGTTATCGCATACGGTTTGGGCAAAGCGAATATGTGTGATTGTATGCTTATCATACATGGCCTATAATAGTGAACCGTTTGTGATGCGTCGTGCATCGTAAACGTACCACCACAGAATACCGACTGCGATGGCAATGCGAGCACAAACAAGTAGGAGTACTATAGGGTCCCTATCCCCGACGGTTTCTGGGTCGTGTGGGAAGGACCCCCTATCATCGTCACTCACTAGGCGACGGTTCCAAATGCCGTCGCGGAAAGGGGTTGAAAACCATTTGTATAGCACCGACGCGTACCAGTGATGGTTCAATATTGATATGCAAAGCATTCCGTAACATCATCCAGATAGTGGATATGATTTTATTCTACAATGGAAGGAATAGTGCCGAGTCGCTGCAGGCACACGACCCGACACTTGGGGGCTACATTATTCAAATCACGATTATATCAAGTATGCAAGTCCCATGTCACTGCAAGCATGCACCACGGCACATGGGGGCTAATGTGTCGGTGTACTAAAGTTTGGGCCCTTTAGCACCCCATACTTATGCACGGGCAGTCATAGCCACACCCGTGGCAAGGCCCTAAGAGGGCGATCAAGGATAAAAACAAGGATCACTAGAGAAGCAGCCAGGCCAGAGAACAGAGGATGAGCTGGACCCCCGGCAAGATCATTGCCGGGACGGCTTGCGAGACCCCAGCAAGATCCTTGCCGGGATGACGTACAGAGCACTAACAAGAGAACCACCCTTGAGGTTGGGAGCTCTGACACCATCGACAACGTTAAGGCCAAGACCCAGGGGCGCGCGCATAGTGGTGTGCAGATCTTTGTGAAGGCCAGAAGACAAGGTGCCTAGCAAGATCCTTGTCAAGGGCATCTGCGAGGCCCCAACAAGATCCTTGCCGGGGACATCGGCAAGACCGCAGCAAGACTCCGCCACCCTGTCACCACTCCAGCGCGGTGACTGGCGTGCCAGCCTAGCAAGCACCTGCGTGGTGGCATGCAGATCTTCGTGAAGAGCCTGCCACCTCTCCAGCGCAGCAGCAGGCCAGCCAACTTGGCACTGCATGCCTCGTCGGCATGGACGCGTGTAGAGACAGGGTGGGGCGGCAACGGACGGGACGGGTTCTATTCCCGTCCTTGATAAAGCTGAAGGGCACGTAAGCAGCGCATTTAATGCGTTTGTCCTAGGACGCCGGTGATAAACATAGACACTGTAGCTACTTTACACCTCCTGTGTGCTGCTGTGGCAGCCTCTTGGACATATAAAAGGAGGCCCAAGGCATACTGGAGGAGGATTCAGACTTTTGAACCTCTCGGCCCAGCTTGCATGCGTAGCAGCTAGCCGAAGCTCAACAACACAGAATATACACCCAAGCAGGACTAGGGTTTTACGCTTCTCAGCGGCCCGAACATGGGTAAAAATCCATCATGTTGATCATTAGATCCGCTCTTTGCAGCACCCCTCTTCCTTGCCAATCCGTAGAAGGGATCCACGTGATCCTGTACGTGTCGTTCCCCGACATCTTTGGTGCGCTAGGCAGGGGCCTGAGAGTTCTGCAAACCCGATCTAGCGATTAGCACGTCGTTTCCTCGATCATCATGGCTCCCAAGAAGAAGGGGACCACGGCGATCGGCTCGTCTGGAGCCGGTCCGCCCATGCCACTCCAAGGGCGGAGCCGTGTTGCCTACGGGCGGCACGGTGACCTCCAAGACACCCCCGCCGGTGCCTCGGTCCTCCCAGGTCGTGTGCGACGAGCAGTGCCGAGACATTGGTGACCCCGGGCGCCACCGCGGGAAGAGCCCTCAGCGTCATTCTCGAGATGCGTAGGGCCGGCAAGCACTAATTAGCCACCAAGGCTCCATGTTCCTATTTTCTCTTCTTTCTATTTCACAAAGGACAGAAGGTTCCCTCGCATACAAGTTTGCCAGGGGGATAGAGAGTGTGGACGCCAACAGGCGACGCTCAAGGTGGCATCTTGCAAAAAAGAATACAGCAGCAAAAAGCTAAGTCACGAGACTTCGAGCAAATTTTCTTTTAATATCAGGTTATTTTCCTCGAATGGTCTCGGCTTCTATATAGGAAAACCTGCACGCGAAGGAACCTTGTCGGGATTGGTTGCGCCCTTGCTCCGTTTTGAGTCTGCTCAACGACTCAAGTGGGTGCACTAAGAACGGCAAGGTGCCTTGCCGGCGGCGGCACCCCCAGCAGGCTGCTAAGGATCCGTCCTCAAAGCGCTCGCGGTTAGGGTGCGCGCACAGGCAAGCCATTCCCAGTAACGCGTAGGGTGTGTACCATACAAAGAGGAATTATACGAGGAAGATAGCATGCATTCAATCCGAAACATAGCAAGTTATATTACATCAATAGTTGCCGCAGTTCTAACTTAACTGGGATTGTTTTGGGTATGGATCCATGGCGGTGAGAGGGAGCAGAGTGCCTAGTCCTGGCGCTGGCCTTCCACCCTCTTGACGTCGTCAACCAGGCTGACGACGGGCGCGACAGGCTCTTCAAGCGCCCTGCGATCCGCATCTGCTGGCAAGCTGTCTTGGCCGAGGTCGATGCCGGGGTTCCTGTACGCCACCTTGGTGAGCACCTTGAGGAGGGCGCCCCGGTAAAGCTTCCAGGACTCGTTGGCCAGGTGGGTCGCTCGGCCGTCGAGGAGTATCTTCAAGGCGTCAAGGACGGCCTTGAAGAACATGGTCACCCTGGCGCTCTAAGTTATCCTATCATCATGAGAGAACTTGATGCTCGGCAAGCCCATGGTGGACAACTGCGTAGTGAGCCTCTCCGAGACGTCGACAAGGTGCGCGGTCCAGATTCCCACGCCACCCACGAAGTCGTTGTGCTCGGCGGCAGCACTCTTGAGTAGTAGCTTCTCATCCTGGAGGTCGATCCTTGGCCAGGGCCTTCTCGCGAGCCCTGCTGCCCGCAAGGGTCTCCTCCAGGGTGGTCAGCTTCAGTTTCAGATCGGCAACGGAGTCATTGGCTTTGGAGAGTAGCTTGTTCTTATCAGAAATAGTGACCTGCAAGCTCGCCAAGGTGTGGACAGTCTTGTCCCTGTCACTCTTAAGCGTCATGACCTCCTCGCTATGCTTCTCCAGCTCCGCCTCCAACTTCTCCACCTTGCTGGCCAGCTCATTCTTGGTGGCCTCTGCGGCTTTAGCGGCATCGACGGCCTCCTTCAGCTTGCCGGTATGATCCAGGACCAGAGCGCCGAGTGCATCTTTGTGCTTCTGCTCCAGTTCCTGGGTCCGCTGCGTGAGGAGCTTCTCAATTTCTTCATCCTTGCCGCGGAGCGTGGTGGCAAGTGCCTTCTCATGAGAAGCAAGGTCCTCTTCCTGGGCATCGAGTAGGACATTGCGCTCCCTTAGCTCACCGTCCTCCTTGGAGGTCCGTGCAGCGGCCTACTCCTAGGCCTTCTCAATGTATGATTGCTTCAGAATAAGCTCATTCCAGCGCTGACCCAGCTGCTCTTGGCTGGTCTTCAAATCCTGCCGGGCCTTCGTGAACCAGGCCTGCATCTGCTCGACGGACTCTTGGAAGCCCACCTCCGCCGTGTCAACGACCGCCGTCCTGGAGTCCAGCTTCTCCTTGCGGGCATGGGGGGGGGGGGGGGGGGGGGGGGGGGGGGGGGGGGGGGGGGGGGGGGGGGGGGGGGGGGGGGGGGGGGGGGGGGGGGGGGGGGGGGGGGGGGGGGGGGGGGGGGGGGGGGGGGGGGGGGGGGGGGGGGGGGGGGGGGGGGGGGGGGGGGGGGGGGGGGGGGGGGGGGGGGGGGGGGGGGGGGGGGGGGGGGGGGGGGGGGGGGGGGGGGGGGGGGGGGGGGGGGGGGGGGGGGGGGGGGGGGGGGGGGGGGGGGGGGGGGGGGGGGGGGGGGGGGGGGGGGGGGGGGGGGGGGGGGGGGGGGGGGGGGGGGGGGGGGGGGGGGGGGGGGGGGGGGGGGGGGGGGGGGGGGGGGGGGGGGGGGGGGGGGGGGGGGGGGGGGGGGGGGGGGGGGGGGGGGGGGGGGGGGGGGGGGGGGGGGGGGGGGGGGGGGGGGGGGGGGGGGGGGGGGGGGGGGGGGGGGGGGGGGGGGGGGGGGGGGGGGGGGGGGGGGGGGGGGGGGGGGGGGGGGGGGGGGGGGGGGGGGGGGGGGGGGGGGGGGGGGGGGGGGGGGGGGGGGGGGGGGGGGGGGGGGGGGGGGGGGGGGGGGGGGGGGGGGGGGGGGGGGGGGGGGGGGGGGGGGGGGGGGGGGGGGGGGGGGGGGGGGGGGGGGGGGGGGGGGGGGGGGGGGGGGGGGGGGGGGGGGGGGGGGGGGGGGGGGGGGGGGGGGGGGGGGGGGGGGGGGGGGGGGGGGGGGGGGGGGGGGGGGGGGGGGGGGGGGGGGGGGGGGGGGGGGGGGGGGGGGGGGGGGGGGGGGGGGGGGGGGGGGGGGGGGGGGGGGGGGGGGGGGGGGGGGGGGGGGGGGGGGGGGGGGGGGGGGGGGGGGGGGGGGGGGGGGGGGGGGGGGGGGGGGGGGGGGGGGGGGGGGGGGGGGGGGGGGGGGGGGGGGGGGGGGGGGGGGGGGGGGGGGGGGGGGGGGGGGGGGGGGGGGGGGGGGGGGGGGGGGGGGGGGGGGGGGGGGGGGGGGGGGGGGGGGGGGGGGGGGGGGGGGGGGGGGGGGGGGGGGGGGGGGGGGGGGGGGGGGGGGGGGGGGGGGGGGGGGGGGGGGGGGGGGGGGGGGGGGGGGGGGGGGGGGGGGGGGGGGGGGGGGGGGGGGGGGGGGGGGGGGGGGGGGGGGGGGGGGGGGGGGGGGGGGGGGGGGGGGGGGGGGGGGGGGGGGGGGGGGGGGGGGGGGGGGGGGGGGGGGGGGGGGGGGGGGGGGGGGGGGGGGGGGGGGGGGGGGGGGGGGGGGGGGGGGGGGGGGGGGGGGGGGGGGGGGGGGGGACTCTTCGTCCATGTCGTCGGCCGCCTCTTCTGCCGCCTCTTCGGCAAAAGGGCCCCCGGTGGCGGTGCCGCTGTGCTCCCCGGTGGACTCCGCCTGCTCAGCAAAGTCTTCTTCGGCCCCGGCCTCGCTTTCCTGGAAGCCGGCGCTGCCGGCCGTCGCGGCAAGAGCTACCTCTTCCACCCTGCTGGCGATATACGCCACCTCTTCATCGGTGGTGTCGCTGACGAGTTGTTTCTCTCCACGGACAGGTCGCTCCGACAAGATGTCGAAGAACTCTTGCACCTGCACCTCATCTGGCTCTACCCAGCTCTGGTCAAGGCCGTGAGCGTTCAAATCCGGCATCATAGCGATGATGGAGGACCGGGCGGAGTTTTTGCACAGGGGGACCACGGCCGCTGGCAACTTGAACGGCTTGTCAGCCTTCTCAGGCTTGTCGGCTTTTTCGGCCTTGCCGGGCTTGTCGACCTTGAGTTGGAACAGCTTTGAGCAGAGGGACGCGTGCTGCATCACTGTAAAGTTGTGATTCAGGCCGGGGCGCAACCTCATAATATCTGCCGCATTCCAGAACTCCCAAGCCGGCCTCCCTTTGTTATGCAGAGGGGCGATACGGGGGGGGGGGGGGGGGGGGGGGGGGGGGGGGGGGGGGGGGGGGGGGGGGGGGGGGGGGGGGGGGGGGGGGGGGGGGGGGGGGGGGGGGGGGGGGGGGGGGGGGGGGGGGGGGGGGGGGGGGGGGGGGGGGGGGGGGGGGAAATGGATGCGGCTCCTTCTCCACAATCCAGCACCACCTGTGCCGCCATTCATCCCACTTCTCCTTCTGGGCCCCGTTTGGATACGTCTCCTTGCAACAAGCCCTCGGGATCCAGGTGACACAGCCAGACAGCGCCCCTCCTGGCTGGATCCGGGGGATGAAATAGTGGCGGAAGAGCGCCGTGTTGGGGATCACCCCGGCGAAATTCTCACAAAGGTGGGCAAAAATAGCCATGCAAGCCACGACGTTCGGCGTGAAATACAAAAGATGGAAGCCGAAGGTATACATGATGTCGATGAAGAAAATTGAGAATGGGGGGCAGAGCCCGCAGTAGAGGTAATCAACGAAAAAGGGGAATTTATCTGGACCTGGCGCGCCGTTGGGACCAGGGATGACACGGGTGGCGGGATGACCCATCGTCTCCCTCCCCCACATGAACTGGTACCGGTCCTTGAGCGCACACGCCTCGAGCCTAGGGGCGAAGACGATGTGCTCCCTCCGTATCTTCATCAGCTCGCCCTCCGGCACCTCTTCCCCCTCGCTCGGCTTGAGCGCTCCCTTGCCCTTGTTTTTGGGAGCCATAGTAGCCGACGGAGGGCGGGGGACCGAAGGTAACGAGGGCGCGATGACAATGGGCGGAGGAGAAAGCTCTGGATTGGGCTCAAGGAAGAAGAAGGAGACGGCGGTTTCCTAGATTGGAATGGTGAAAGGGGTAAATGAGCAGCGCCCCTGCGGATTCCTCTTTTTATGGGGAAGGCGTGGGGCAGCCTCTTTACTGTTCGATATGAAGGCATTGGCGCAGGCACAGGCGTGCTGCCACCATTCCACGCACGACCCCCACGCCGTGCACTCAATACAGATCATGGGGAAGCGCGACAGACGAGAAGATTATAGCAGTTATCCCCTGCCACGCGTGCCCGCGCACTGTTTGGGCCTGGCCCAACGACGCTTCGCGCTCGTGTGTGGCTCAGGCCTGGGGGCTCCTGTCGGTGTACTAAAGTTTGGGCCCTTTAGCACCGCATACTTGTGCACGGGCAGTCGTAGCCACACCTGCGGTAAGGCCTGAAGAGGGCGATCAAGAATAAAAACAAAGATCACTAGAGAAGCAGCCAGGCCAGAGAATAGAGGACGAGCTGGACCCCCAGCAAGATCCTTGCTGGGATGACTTGCGAGACCCCGGCAAGATCCTTGCGGGGACAATGTACAGAGCACTAACAAGAGCACCACCCTTGAGGTTGGGAGCTCTGACACCATCGACAACGTTAAGGCCAAGACCCAGGGGCACGCGCATAGTGTCGTGCAGATCTTTGTGAAGGCCAGAAGACAAGGTGCCTAGCAAGATCCTTGTCAAGGGCGTCTGCAAGGACCCGGCAAGATCCTTGCGGGGGACATCAGCAAGACCGCGGCAAGACTCTGCCACCCCGGCCATCACCACTCCAGTGTAGTGGCCGGCCTGCCAGCCTAGCAAGCACCTATGTGGTTGCATGCAGATCTTCGTGAACAGCTTGCCACCTCTCCAGCACAGTAGCAGGCCAGCCAACTTGGCACTGCATGCCTCTTCGGCATGGACGCGTGTCGAGATAGGGCGGGGCGGCAACGGACGGGACGGGTTCTATTCCTGTCCCCGATAAAGCTGAAGGGCACGTAAGAAGCGCATTTAATGCGTTTGTCCTAGGATGCCGATGATAAACGTAGACATTGTAGCTACTTTACACCTCCTGTGTGCCGCTGTGGCAGCCCCTTGGACATATAAAAGGTGGCCCAAGGCATACTGGATTAGGATTCGGACTTTTGAACCTCTCGGCCCAGCTTGCATGCGTAGCAGCTAGCCGAAGCTCAACAACACAGAATATACACCCAAGCAGGACTAGGGTTTTACGCTTCTCGGCGGCCCAAACCTGGGTAAAAATCCATCGTGTTGATCATTAGATCTGCTCTTTGCACCACCCCTCTTCCCTGCCAAACCGTAGAAGGGATCCACTTGACCCCGTAGGTGTCGGTCCCCGACATAATGCAAGTTGCTTTTCAAATCATCACATTGTCAACAGACCCGGTTATTTCAGGGAGACGAGCCTGACTTTCATCATTTTTTAAGTCCCAACCCAGTATTATCTTACTGAGTCGGCCCTTGGGGGCTACATATTGCTTCTCATAGTCTATATAATCACATCTAGAAAGTCCCTGCTCATTATTGCATAATGACCCGGCCCTTGGGGGCTACACTGGCTAAAATTTTATGAGCATAAGACAATTACAAGTCCCAGGTTGCTGTAACCAGGACAACCCACCATTTGGGGGCTACATCATTCAGTTGTTTCAACATATCATAAGGTCCAAATTGAAGACCTGACCCATCATATACTGATGAGCCAGCCCTTGGGGGCTACACGTGAAATACAAAATATTTAGTTTATGACTGGAGACTTAGATAAACAACCCGGACTTCTCCAAAGTTGCAACATTTATATTGTAGCAAGTCTTAAGTTATCACTACGTTCCCCTCTTAAGACTCGGGGATTACAGGTAATATTGATATAAGGGAGGTACACCTTCAAGTTCTCACTTTTGAGCAAACCGGGTATCACATTCTTAGTGGAGGAACTTGCAAAGCTTATCTTCTCCGAGCTATTTATAGAAAGGCCCGAAGAGCCGACTCAACGATTGGAAGTTATATTTACAAAAGCAAGCACCAAGTCATCACAAGGTATAAGGACTTGACCTGAAGAACTCAGGAAGCCCAATTATGTGACCCGGTGTATGTAACAATCATGACCCGAGCATTTGGAAGCCGACTCAAATGGATTATTTTTCCCCAATATTTTTCTACAAGAAAGCAATGTTAGCAAATTGATTTTGAAGCTGGCCTACCGCTATAAAGAAGAGACCCATACTTTACAGGAGGAATTCCCTTGAATATAACGAAGAGACACGATATGGAATAACTCAAGAATTGCATGACCCGGCAAATATTGACTCGGTCGAGTGTTTTCACAGAGAGAAATGACAAGGACTTAAGGATGAACAGAGGCCGGCTCAGAAGAACCTTCGACCCGGCACACAACCTATCAAATTTGTTCTTCTTTTTATTTTCCGGGGCTAATGTCATGGATATATCTCGCGGTATAACCCGGCCTGAAGTATGACCCGGCTAGGACTTGGCGACTCACTGATAACCCGGCTGAACTTGGCGACTCACTGTTAACCCGGCCGGGACATGGTGCCTCATCGGTAACCCGCCCGGACTTGGCGGTTCGTGAGAGGGCCCGCCTAAGGAGAGGCCTGGATGGGTGGCTCACGGAGAAGGTCCAAGAAGAGCAAGACGCTGCTAGGAAAGCAAGACCCAGACTTGTATCCGGCTTCTTAGAAGATAGACTAGTCCTAAGCCTACTAGGACTCTATGCTACCTCTTGAGCACTGCGTTGGTTTTTCCCTTGAAGAGGAAAGGGTGATGCAGTAAAGTAGCGTAAGTATTTCCCTCAGTTTTTGAGAACCATGGTATCAATCCAGTAGGAGGCTACGCTCGAGTCCCATGCACCTACACAAAACAAATAAGAACCTCGCAATCAACGCGATAAAGGGGTTGTCAATCCCTTCACGGTCACTTACGAGAGTGAGATCTGATAGAGATGATAAGATAATATTTTTGATATTTTTATGATAAAGACTAAAAGTAAAGAAAGCAAAATAAATGGTAATAGAAATAACGGTAGATTAATATGATAGAGAATAGACCCGGGGGCCATAGGTTTCACTAGTGGCTTCTCTCAAGAGCATAAGTATTACGGTGGGTGAACAAATTACTGTCGAGCAATTGATAGAATTGAGCATAGTTATGAGAATATCTAGGTATGATCATGTATATAGGCATCATGTCTGTGACAAGTAGACCAAAATGATTCTGCATCTACTACTATTACTCCACACATCGACCGCTATCCAGCATGCATCTAGAGTATTAAGTTCATAAGAACAGAGTAATGCTTTAAGTATGATGACATGATGTAGAGGGATAAACTCATGCAATATGATATAAACCCCATCTTGTTATCCTCGATGGCAACGATACAATATGTGCCTTGCTGCCCCTGCTGTCACTGGGAAAGGACACCGCAAGATTGAACCCAAAGCTAAGCACTTCTCCCATTGCAAGAAAGATCAATCTAGTAGGCCAAACCAAACTGATAATTCGAAGAGACTTGCAAAGATAACCAATCATACATAAAAGAATTCAGAGAAGATTCAAATATTGTTCATAGATAAACTTGATCATAAACCCACAATTCATTGGTCTCGACAAACACACCGCAAAAGAAGATTACATCGAATAGAACTTTGTATTGAGATCCAAAGAGAGAGAAGAAGCCATCTAGCTAATAACTATGGACCCAAAGGTCTGAGGTAAACTACTCACACATCATCGGAGAGGCTATGGTGTTGATGTAGAAGCCCTCCGTGATCAATGCCCCCTACGGCAGGACGCCGAAAAAGGCCCCAAGATGGGATCTCACGGGTACAGAAGGTTGAGGCGGTGGAATTAGGTTTTCGTGGATGCCTCTGATGGTTTGGGGGTACGTAGGTATATATAGGAGGAAGAAGTACATCGGTGGAGCAATGTGGGCCCCACGAGGGTGGAGGGCATGCCTGGGGGGGGGGGTAGGCGCGCCCCCCTGCCTCGTGCTCTCCTCGTTGATTACTTTACGTGGACTCCAAGTCCTCTGGATCACGTTTGTTCCGAAAATCACGTTCCCGAAGGTTTCATTCCGTTTGGACTCCGTTTGATATTCTTTTTCTGCGAAACTCTGAAATAGGCAAAAAACAGCAATTTGGGCTGGGCCTCCGGTTAATAGGTTAGTCCCAAAAATAATATAAAAGTGTATAAATAAGCCCATTAAGCATCCAAAATAGAATATATAATAGCATGGGACAATCAAAAATTATAGATACGTTGGAGACGTATCAAGCATCCCCAAGCTTAATTCCTGCTCTTCCTCGAGTAGGTAAATGATAAAAACAGAATTTTTGATGTGGAATTCTTCTTGGCATACTTCTTAATGTAATCCTTCTTATTGTGGTGTGAATATTTAGGTCCAAAAGATTCAAGATAAAAGTTTAATGTTGACATAAAAACAATAACACTTCAAACATGCTAACCAAGCAATTATGTCTTATCAAAATAAAATAGCCAAAGAAAGCTTATCCCTACAAAATCATATAGTTAGGCTATGTTTCAATATTGTCACACAAACGTTCTCATCATGCATAACTCCGATGACAAGCCGAGCAATTGGTTCATACTTTTAACGCGCTTCAGCCTTTTCAACTCTTACGCAATACATGAGCGCAAGCCATGGATATAGCACTATGGGTGGAGTAAAGTATAATGATGGGGGTTATGAGAGAAGACAAAAAGGTAGAAAGTCTCACATTGACGCGGCTAATCAATAGGCTATGGAGATGCCCATCAATTGATGTCAATGAGAGGAGTAGGTATTGCCATGCAACGGATGCACTAGAGCTATAAATATATGAAAGCTCAACAAAAGAAACTAAGTGGGTGTGCATCCAACTTGCTTGCTCACGAAGACCTAGGGCACTTTGAGGAAGCCCATCATTGGAATATACAAGCCAAGTTCTATAATGAAAATTCCCACTAGTATATGAAAGTGACAACATAGGAGACTCTCTATCATGAAAATCATGGTGCTACTTTGAAGCACAAGTGTGGAAAAGGATAGTAACATTGTCCCTTCTCTCTTTTTCTCTCATTTTTTTTTGTTTGGGCCTTCTCTTTTTTTTTCTTTGGCCTCTTTTTTTTAGTCCGGAATGTCATCCCAACTTGTGGGGGAATCATAGTCTCCATCATCCTTTCCTCACATGGGACAATGCTCTAATAATGATGATCATCACACTTTTATTACTTACAACTCAACAATTACAACTCAATACTTAGAACAAGATGTGACTCTATGTGAATGCCTCCGGCGGTGTACCGGGATATGCGATGAATCAAGAGTGACATGTATGAAAGAATTATGAATAGTGGCTTTGCCACAAAATACGATGTCAACTACATGATCATGCAAAGCAATATGACAATGATGGAACGTGTCATGATAAACGGAACGGTGGAAAGTTGCATGGCGATATATCTCGGAATGGCTATGGAAATGCCATAATAGGTAGGTATGGTGGATGTTTTGAGGAAGATATAAGGAGGCTTATGTGTGATAGAGCGTATCGTATCACGGGGTTTGGATGCACCGGCGAAGTTTGCACCAACTCTCAATGTGAGAAAGGGCAATGCATGGTACCGTAGAGGCTAGAAAATTGTGGAAGGTTGAGAGTGCGTATAATCCATGGACTCACATTAGTCATAAAGAACTCATATACTTATTGCAAAAGTTTATTAGCCCTCGAAGCAAAGTACTACTACGCATGCCCCTAGAGGGATAGATTGGTAGGAAAAGACCATCGCTCGTCCCCGACCGCCACTCATAAGGAAAGCAATAAAAGAACACCTATGTGTCAAAATTGTTACACAACTTTTACCATACGTGCATGCTACGGGACTTGCCAACTTTAACACAAGTATTTCTCAATTTCACAATTACTCAACTAGCACACTCTAATATTACCACCTTTATATCTCAAAACACTTATCAAGTATCTAACTTCTCATGATATTTAACGGACTCAATATGGAAGATTAATTTCATGATTAAAGCAATTTACCATGCTGTTTAAGACTCTCAAAATAATATAAGTGAAGCATGAGAGTTCAACAATTTCTATAAAATATAACCACCGCCGTGCTCTAAAAGATATAAGTGAAGCACTAGAGCAAAACTATATAGCTCAAAGAATATAAGTGAAGCACATAGAGTATTCTAACAAATTCCGAATCATGTGTGTCTCTATCAAAAGGTGTGTACAGCAAGGATGATTGTGGCAAACTAAAAAAATAAAGACTCAAATCATACAAGACGCTCCAAGCAAAACACATATCATGTGGTGAATAAAAATATAGCTCCAAGTAAATTTACCGATGGATGAGGACGAAAGGGGGGATGCCTTCCGGGGCATCCCCAAGCTTTGTCTTTTTGGTGTCCTTAGATTATCTTGGGGTGCCATGGGAATCCCCAAGCTTAGGCTCTTGCCACTCCTTGTTCCATACTCCATCAAATCTTTACCCAAAACATGAAAACTTCACAACACAAAACTTAACAGAAAATCTCGTGAGCTCCGTTAGCGAAAGAAAACAAAACACCACTTCAAGGTACTGTATTGAACTCATTCTTTATTTATATTGGTGTTAAACCTACTGTATTCCAACTTCTCTATGGTTTATAAACTATTTTACTAGCTATAGATTCACCAAAATAAGCAAACAACACACGAAAAACAGAATCTGTCAAAAACATAACAGTCTGTAGTAATCTGTAACTAACGCAAAGTTATGGAACTCAAAAAATTCAGCAAAAATAGGACGACCTAAATATTTTTTTATTGATCTGATGCAATTGGAATCAATATTTTATCACGTTCTGGTGATTTTTAACAATTGTTTTCATGAACAGAAAGTTTCTGGAATTTTCAGCAACATCAAATAACTATTATCCAAGAAGTTCCTATAGGTTAAACTTGGCACAAACACTAATTAAAACATAAAAAAATCTAACCAGAGGCTAGATCAAAGATTTATTCCTAAACAGAAGCAAAAAGCAAAAAACTAAAAATAAAATTGGGTTGCCTCCCAACAAGCGCTATCGTTTAACGCCCCTAGCTAGGCATAAAAACACGGATAGATCTAGGTATTGCCATAATAATAGGATAGATCATGAAAACTCATTTCATATTCTCTACGTTCAGCCGCAAGTTTTCTTTGAGGCAAGAAAAAGTAGTCAAAAGGGCTAAATTTAATGGGACAGAAGTCCCCAAGATCAATTTTGGGAGGTATAGGTTCCTCCTTTGGCCCTTCATATTGCACAACCAATTCATCATTATAAGCATTCTTTTGGCAGAATTTCGTGAGCCTATACTCGAGAGAATATCCTAGATCATTATTTCGAATAGCAAAATCATTATTAAGTTCGTAAATTCTATCAACTAGAACATTGGTAGGAACCTTTTTTCTAAGGTTTTCATTAAAAGCAACATAGTCTAAAGATTGAAAACGCATTATTTCCTCTTGATCAAAGAGGATTGCCTCTATGGGTGGACGGCCAGCGTCCACCCTATAATGCGCAAAGATTTCTTTAGCCTCTCTAATTATAAATCTAAATTCATGTGCCAAAAAGATAGTAGCGGCGCACTTTAAAGAAGAATGTTCAATATTAGAAAATTCTAGGAAAATCCTTTGTATGCAAGGATGCATGTGCATAAATTGCCTTTCAAGTTCAACTATAAGCATGGCGATAGCGTCTGCAAGACTACTAGTTCTATGGAGAATAGAACTACCCATAGAAGGCAAAGCACCAGCACAAGTAAAGAAATCTTGAATAACTCCTTTTCCAATCATATTACCACTACCGATTCAGAATTTTTTTTTATGTAAGATAGGGGGATCTTCAGCAGGAGCATCAGAATTTTGCATGTCATTGTTATTGTCCATATCGACAATAATTTCCCCAATTTCAGACATAACGGCGGCAAACTCAAGGAACACGAAAAAAAGAGGAAACAAAAAAGAGAGGGCGAATAAAACGGCAAGGGTGAAGTGGGGCAGAGGAAAACGAGAGGCAAATGGCAAATAATGTAATGCGAGGGATAAGGGTTTGTGATGGGTACTTGGTATGTTGACTTTTGCATAGACTCCCCGGCAACGGCTCCAGAAATGGCTCGTTGTCGGGAGTCAAATATTGACTTGACCTTGCGCCTACCCTCCCCGGCAACGGCGCCAGAAATCCTTCTTGCTACCTCTTGAGCACTGCGTTGGTTTTTCCCTTGAAGAGGAAAGGGTAATGTAGTAAAGTAGCGTAAGTATTTCCCTCAGTTTTTGAGAACCAAGGTATCAATCCAGTAGGAGGCTACGCTCGAGTTCCATGCACCTACACAAAACAAATAAGAACCTCGCAACCAACGCGATAAAGGGGTTGTCAATCCCTTCACGGTCACTTACGAGAGTGAGATCTGATAGAGATGATAAGATAATATTTTTGGTATTTTTATGATAAAGACTAATAGTAAAGAAAGCAAAATAAATGGTAATAGAAATAACGGTAGATTAATATGATAGAGAATAGACCCGGGGGCCATAGGTTTCACTAGTGGCTTCTCTCAAGAGCATAAGTATTACGGGGGGTGAACAAATTACTGTCGAGCAATTGATAGAATTGAGCATAGTTATGAGAATATCTAGGTATGATCATGTATATAGCATCACGTCCGTGACAAGTAGACCGAAATGATTCTGCATCTACTACTATTACTCCACACATCGACCGCTATCCAGCATGCATCTAGAGTATTAAGTTCATAAGAACAGAGTAATGCTTTAAGTATGTTGACATGATGTAGAGGGATAAACTCATGCAATATGATATAAACCCCATCTTGTTATGCTCGATGGCAACAATACAATACGTGCCTTGCTGCCCCTGCTGTCACTGGGAAAGGACACCGCAAGATTGAACCCAAAGCTAAGCACTTCTCCCATTGCAAGAAAGATCAATCTAGTAGGCCAAACCAAACTGATAATTCGAAGAGACTTGCAAAGATAACCAATCATACATAAAAGAATTCAGAGAAGATTCAAATATTGTTCATAGATAAACTTGATCATAAACCCACAATTCATCGGTCTCGACAAACACACCGCAAAAAAAGATTACATCGAATAGAACTTTGTATTGAGATCCAAAGAGAGAGAAGAAGCCATCTAGCTAATAACTATGGACCCGAAGGTCTGAGGTAAACTACTCACACATCATCGGAGAGGCTATGGTGTTGATGTAGAAGCCCTCCGTGATCAATGCCCCCTCCGGCAGGACGCCGGAAAAGGCCCCAAGATGGGATCTCACGGGTACAGAAGGTTGCGGCGGTGGAATTAGGTTTTCGTGGATGCCTCTGATGGTTTGGGGGTACGTAGGAATATATAGGAGGAAGAAGTACGTCGGTGGAGCAACATGGGCCCCACGAGGGTGGAGGGCGCGCCTGGGGGGGTAGGTGCCCCCCCTGCCATGTGCTCTCCTCGTTGATTACTTTACGTGGACTCCAATTCCTCTGGATCACGTTTGTTCCGAAAATCACGTTCCCGAAGGTTTCATTCCGTTTGGACTCCGTTTGATATTCTTTTTCTGCGAAACTCTGAAATAGGCAAAAAACAGCAATTTGGGCTGGGCCTCCGGTTAATAGGTTAGTCCCAAAAATAATATAAAAGTGTATAAATAAGCCCATTAAACATCCAAAACAGAATATATAATAGCATGGAACAATCAAAAATTATAGATACGTTGGAGACGTATCACTCTACATGTAAGCCGCCCCTTCAACTTATATAAGGAGGGGCAGGGCACCCCAAGGGGGACAAGTTGGGACAGACGATCAAGTCTTAGACAAGATCCAAGTAGATGCTCTCGAGATAGAGGTAGCGAAACACCGCCCAGGTAACTGAGATCATCATCATCATCATCAAAATCAATGAAGAAGGACGTAGGCTTTTACCTCCACGGGCTCGAGGATGTCGTTGACGGGATCGGCCCCATGGTGGAGGGGGAATCCCGCGCGCTCTCCTCCTCTGCCTTGACGCGCGTCTTCAGCCACCTCCATCTCCGTGACCCCGATGCTGACCTTGGCGAGCTGCTCGAGCCCGTGGAGGAAGGGCGCTGCGCAGCCGCTGCCGAAGCCGTGAAGGGTCAGGTGGAGGCCCTGCTGAAGAAGTTCCTTGCCATCAACCCCACACCTCCAGCCGATGGTGCCGCCGATCCCGCGACCAAGGCCAACGACACGACTGACGATGATGCTATCGACGGGAAGGCGCTCCCTGACGACGGTGCTCAAGGCTGAAGAAGAGGCTTGCTGGTGAACGATGGCGCTCCTTCCCGTTTTACTTGCCTGTGAACTTTCCTGCAACATGCGGCGTGCCTCGTGGAGGTGTTAAAACTTCCGTTTGGTGTTAAGGAAAATTATGATGTGTAACATTTGTTTAGATTCTGCTATCTTCTTTCCGTTTGCTTGATGTTCTACGTCGGCAGAGCCCGACCCCGCGCATACCTCAGCCGCCGTTGGGCCGTCCGGATCACCAGGACGGGACCAAGGGGTGAGGGACTACGTGGCCAGTTAGGCTCCTGAGTTGCGATGCTCAGGAGTCCCCCTTGATGTGCAAACGGCCTGCGGGAAGAAGATGCGAAGGTAGGCCTTGGTGTTCTACGTCGGCAGGGCCCGACCCCGCGCATACCTCAGCCGCCGTTGGGCCGTCCGGATCACCAGGATGGGACCAAGGGGTGAGGGGCTACGTGGCCAGTTAGGCTCCTGAGTCGCGATGCTCAGGAGTCCCCCTTGACGCTCAAACAGACCTTCATACCTGTCCTCGCCGAGGTCCCGCTCGGGAGGGGTGCGCGACGACCAAGTCCAAGGGACCTGGCAGGGCGGCGTACACTAGGCGTGACCTGAGCGTAGCCCCCGTGCCCAGCCCCCTCGCGCGACTCTCCCGAGGGGAAAGCGTTGCGGCGAGGCTGGACACTGAGCCGAGTGACTCCCTGAGGTTGATACGGCCATGGCGCCGCCCTCAGTTGTTTATCACTAGCGCGGAGCATAGCGCTTCCGCACTTGCATGGGCATAGCCGCTCCTCGACCGTGTCGACTACCAACACGGAGCATGGTGCTTCCACTGGTGCGTGGGTGAGGGCTCGCTCTAAGTGGAGCCCCCAGGGCGTGTACAGCCCCGCCCTGACACGTGGCTTGCACGGCAGGGCTGGACGAGGTGTGTCTGGGCACTCGTGAGCCAGCGCGGGACTCACGAGGCCCTACCTCAAGGCAGGTTGCGCCTGGTCTTGATTCTTGATAGCTGTGGCGGTCCTGCAAGATGGTTAGGCAAGCTACGCTGGACGAATCTCCTGAGGCGATCACATGAGAAGGCCAGACACCAACGACCCCAGGAGGTGACGTGAACGGTGCTGGACCGCCAGACAGAGCTCGGTCGTTGGGTTTGTCGACGCTGCAGGGACGGACCCGAGCACAGACGCCGTGCCTAGCCTACTCATGCAGAAAATCCTAAAGAAAGACAACCGTCGCGCGGCTCCCGTGGTAACGAGGGCGGTCGTGGGTGGGGTATCGAAGTACCGGATAGGCAGGTGACAATCATGAAATGACTCAAGCAATGAAGTAGGTTAGCTCAGATAGATGCAAGAACGATACATGCCACTGGGACGGACCCGAGCGGCCTGTGATAATGCAGCCCGAGGGGCGCCCCCAACAGAGTGAGCTAAAGATGCAAAAGGATACACGTCGCGGGGACAGACCCGTGCGACTTGGGGATAATGCTTGCCGAGGGGCGCCCCAACTGAATGAACTGGAAAGAGTCACCTGGTACCGTAGCTGGAGCGATGTTGGAGTAGCCGAAGATGCGTGCCGAAGAGTTGTTCCTCATGAGCTGCCAGGGTCCTGAGCCTCGGGAGGCTCCGCGGGCCCAGGTGGCTCCTGGAGAACCGTTGCGATCTCCTCTAGGATGGCGTGATGCCTGGCGCTGGAAGGTGACAGCCGCATTCGGCAAGCCGAATGGCATGCGAACGTAGCTGTGAGGTGGACCCTTGCACCGTCCAACGCGCGAAGGCCAGAAACTTCCCTAACATGCGGCCCTGTTGAGCCTTGGAATATCGATGCAGACGCGCAGCCCACCGTCCTCGCCAGGATGGGGAGCTGCGGCGGGTGGTGAGCGATGGTCGCCACGTATGGTCCTTGCCTCTTGAAGCTCCTGTATAGCCTTGGTGATGAACTCCTGAGCACTAGGCGCTCCACGCCTCGTGCCCTCTTGAGGGAAATGTGCGGTGAAGCACGCCTCCACATGGTGCCCGAGCGCCTCCCTCGTGACATTGGCTAGATCTGAGGCCCTCCAGAAGAGAGCCCCCGAGCCCAGCCTGAGGAGGGCGCCGGGCGCGCCTTCCTATGTGATGGAGGGAGGCGCCCCTGCTGCGGGCGCAGATCCTGAGGTGGTGCTGCTGGAAACACCACTCTCCTGAGGCCCTGGGTAGGGTAGCTGCTTCTTCTTCTTGAAGATGGCCTTAGGAGGGTGCCGGGTGCCTTCGTTCTCGGTGTCTTCGGCCGCTGCAGCTTGGTAGGCGCGCTCGAGGGAGCACACCGCATCTCTTTCTTCACAGGGGACCGTGATGATGCCGCCACTCGCTGGCATATTGAGGACGTTGTAGCCGTGGTGGGTCACCGCCATAAACTTGGCCAAGGCTGGATACCCAAGGATGGCATTGTACGGCAGGCGGATGTGGGCAACTTCAAAGTCGATGAGCTCGGTACGGTAGTTGTCATGCTGGCCGAAGGTGACAGGGAGGCGGACCTTCCCTATCGGGGTGGTGGAGCCGTCGGTCACTCTTGAGAAGGGCTTGGTAGGCTGCAGCTGCTCGTATGGCACTTGGAGGCTGTCGAATGTCTCGACGGACAGGACATTGAGCCCTGCGTTGCCGTCGATGAGGGTCTTGGTGACTTGGACGTTGCTGATGACGGGTGAGCAGAGCATCGAGAGGGCACCGGATGTTGCCGCGCACTTGAGCTGGTCTGACGAGCTGAAGGTGATGGTGCACTTGGACCACCTGAGCGGGCGCGTGGTTTCGAGCCTGGGAAGGGCCGCGTTCACCTCTCGAGCAAACTGCTTGAAGATACGCTGAGAGGCTGGGGCTTGAGCGCCACCCAAGATACAGGCGATGGCGTGCGGCTCCTGGAAGCCCCTAGCCCCCTCGTCCTGATGATGGTCGTCGTTCCTTCTTGGTGGTGGTGGCAGCGGAGGGAGGCCTGTGTTGCCCTGAGGTCGGTCCTCACGAGGATGGTCTCTCCAGGCGCCGTCGCGAGGCTGGTCCTGCCAACGGTCCTCACGAGGTCGGTCGCGCCACTCCTGGTGGGGGCAGCGGTCGTCCCAGCGTCCTCCACCTCGTCCTCCTCCTCGGTCGTAGCCTCGGTCATTGCGCTCGGGACACCGACCGAAGCGCCCATCCCGGATGGCCCTGAGCTCCTGACAGTCGCTGGTGTTGTGGATGTGTACGTTGTGGAAGGCGCAGAATGGGCGGTTGGCCTTGGATGATTCGGGGTGGTCGCGGCCGCGCTTTGTCTCTGGCTCCGCCGCGAGCACGGCAGCCCCCTTGCGCTTCACGTCCTTGATCTTGGACTTCTTGTCTTCCTGATCCGCAGCTGGGAGCTCGAGGAGGGAGAGGCGCCCCTCCTTAGTCCTTGCACACTTGGTTGCCATGTTGAACATCTCCAGGGCCGTGCATAGTTCCTCGTGGATGGCGAGCTCCTCCTTCATCTTGACGTCGCGGACACCATCAGAGAACGCAGAGATGATGGCCTCGTCCGTCACCTTGGGGATCTTGAGGCGGACGATGTTGAAGCGCTAGATGTACTTCTGCAGAGTTTCCCCCGGTTGCTGCTTGATGCATCGCAGCTCGCCTGCGGCCGGCGGGCGGTCATGAGTGCCCTGGAAGTTGGCGACGAAACGCTCGCGCATCTCACCCCAGGAGGAGATCGATCCCGCGGGCAGGTTCAGGAGCCATGAGCATGCGCCATCCTTGAGGGCCATGGGGGACCAATTCGTCATGACCTTCTCATCACCGTTGGCCGCCTTGATGCTGAGATCATAGAGCCGCAAGAACTCCGCGGGGTCGGGGGTGCCGTCGTAGCGCGGAGGCAGGTCTGGCTTGAACTTGCCGGGCCAGACGATGCTGCGCAGGTCGGAAGTGAAGGCACGGCAACCTGTTGTTGTCACCAGAGCTCATCGCGGAGGCCGGGCCTGATCTTGATATCCACGCGCCGCCGCCGCAGGCGGCGCATGGTCTTGACGCAATGGTGGTGGGAGCGCAGGAGCATTTTTCTTGCGGCTGAGGAACTTCTTGGCAGCTTCCTTCTTCGTGCACGGGCGCCCGGCATGGTAGGTCATGCCGCGGGGTCGCGCGCCTTGGTGCGAGGGCGGCGTCTTGACGCGGAGGCAGAGGAGGCGCTCCGTGTGCTACGTCGCCCGCAGCTGGAGGTGGGCGAGGTAGTGAGAGGGACGGTGCAGGGGAGCCCCCAGCGGCACTGACGAGCTCGGCTATGCAGTCGAGCCAGTCGTTGTAGAGGTCGTCGACAGGGCGGTATCGCAGGAGCTCGCGTGCCATGAGAAGCACGCCCTGAGCGTCCATGGGCGCGCGATGAGCGTGGGACGACGAGCCTGCCAGAGTCAGCGACGGGGTGGCAGTACGCCCGTCCCGCCGCACGGAGGGGTGCAGCGACGAAGCTTGCTGCTCGTTCCCGGACGGGCCGGTGGTAGCGTTTGCAGCAGGTGATGGAGAACGGCGGGGAGGTCCGGCAACGGGAGCCGTCTGAGCGACGCGGGCGGCGAGGGCGGCTCGGCGCTCAGCATGGGCTCGATGAGCGTCAGCCATGGATCCGGCGGAGCAACGGAGCGCGGATCGATGGAAGAAAGGCTTTAGCGCACCCCTACCCGGTGCGCCAAATGTCGAATTACGAGTTCCGACAAACCCTTAAGGTTCGAACACTGGGGTGCGCACGAAGATAGCTCGCTCTCGCAACGATCTCAAGGCCTAGCTCGCCAAACCCAAGGAACAAGAGACACGAGATTTTATACTGGTTCGGGCCACCATTGTGGTGTAATACCCTACTCCAGTGTGGTGTGGTGGATTGCCTCGTAGGCTGAGGATGAACACGTACAAGGGATGAACATCCTCCTGAGGAGAGGTGTTCTAGAGCTCGATGAGCTGGTGAGGTGGCCTTGGTGGAATGGATCCGATCCGAGATGAGATGATCCTCCTCCCACAGTGGTGGCTAGTCCTATTTATAGAGGCCCGGGTCCTCTCCCCAAATGTTAGGCGGGAAGGGATCCCACAACGGCCAATTTGAAGGGAGACAACTAGTACACGCTATCCTGGCAAAAGGTGGTCTTCGCCTGCCAAAGGCTCTCGTGGTGATGCCGCTGTGGGCTCCGTGGTGACCTCCGTCCTGCCATCCTCCTAGTCTTGGTCTTGTTGCACCGATATGGAAACCTTTGCCTGATGCCTCGGGACTCCTCGTCTGCGCTTGCCCCTTTAGCACCAAAGAGGAAACTGGCACTCTGCGCCCGCTGGCGCCTGCCTGGCCTTGGTCGTCACGGCTCACATCACGAGCACCTCGCGAGGTGCCCCTTGCCTTGATATCTCTGCTCCTTGGGAGCCAGCCTAGCGAGGCCACCCCAGGGGAGGTCTTGGTGTTGTCCGCCTCGCGAGGCTTGGCCCCTCGCAAAGATGGGCCGTACCAGGCCGTTGGTGGAGCCACGCCCCGGGCCGCAGGCAGGCAAGTCTGGGTACCCCCGTTCCCAGGACAGCGATAGTGTCAACTTTGCATGCATGTGGATCATGAAGAGAAAATTTTGTGTGTTAGCTATATTGTTGAATTTGATTATGATCCTACATGTAATTATTATGAGAGAGGAAAATATGGTTGTAGAAATTTTCATGTCACTAAATTACCTCTCGTTATGTTGAGATTGCTATTGTTTCTTTCTGCTTCCTTGCATATGCTAGTTTTTGCTAGTCCTAATAATTTGTTTGCTTATATAATGCCTATGCATAGGAAGTATGTTAGACTTAGATGTGGTTGTCATGAGTTTTATGATGCTTTCTTTGTTCTTCAAGTCCTGTCCTTCGTGTGAGCATCATTGAAATCTCAATGCCTAGCTAAAAGGCTTTAAAGAAAAGTGCTTGTTGGGAGACAACACGATATTTTTATTTTCTGTTTTTGAATAAATAATCCATCTAGCCTCTGGTTAGATGTGGTTTTGTGTTTTAATAAGTGTTTGTGCCAAGTAAGACCTTTGGGATGGCTTACCGTGATAGTTGATTTGATCTTGCTGAAAAACAGAAACTTTTGCGCTCAGGAAAACAATTCTAATTTTTAACAGAAGCATGATAAAATATTGATTCTTTTTTAATAAGATTAATAAACAAATTTCTCAGGTTTTCCTAATTTTTCAGAATTTTTGAAGTTACATAAGTATTCGAGAGTTACAGGTTACTACAGACTATTCTCTTTTTGACAGATTATGTTTTTATGTGTTGTTTGCTTATTTTGATGAATCTATGGGTAGTATCGGTGGGTATGAACCAGGGAAAAGTTGGAATACAGTATATATTACACCAATATAAATAAAGAATGAGTTCACAACAGTACCAAAAGTGGTGATTTATTTTCTTATACTAACGGAGCTTATGAGATTTTTTGTTGAGTTTTGTGTTGTGAAGTTTTCATGTTTTGGGTAAGGATTTGATGGACTATGGAATAAGGAGTGGCAAGAGCCTAAGCTTGGGGATGCCCAAGGCACCCCAAGGTAATATTCAAGGACAACCAAGAGCCTAAGCTTGGGGATGCCCCGGAAGGCATCCCCTCTTTCGTCTTCGTCTATCGGTAACTTTACTTGAGGCTATATTTTTATTCACCACATGATATCTGTTTTGCTTGGAGCGTCTTGTATGATATGAGTCTTTGCCTTTTAGTTTGCCACAATCATCCTTGCTGTACACACCTTTTGAGAGGGACACACAAGAATCATGATTTATTAGAATACTCTATGTGCTTCACTTATATCTTCTCAGCTAGGCAATTTTGCTCTAGTGCTTCACTTATATGTTTTTGGAGCACGGCGGTGGTTTTATTTTATAGAAATTACTGAACTCTCATGCTTCACTTATATTATTTTGAGAGTCTCTAAACAACATGGTAATTTTCTTTGGTTATAAATTTAGTCCTAATATGATAGGCATCCAAGAGGGATATAATAAAAACTTTCATATAAAGTGCATTGAATACTATGAGAAGTTTGATTTCTTATGATTGTTTTGAGATATAAAGATGGTGATATTAGAGACATGCTAGTGAGTAATTGTGGATTGTAGAAATACTTGTGTTAAGGTTTGTGATTCCCGTAGCATGCATGTATGGTGAACCGTTATGTAACTAAGTTGGAGCATCAGGTATTTTTTTGATTGTCTTCCTTATGAGTGGCGGTCGGGGACGAGCGATGGTCTTTTCCTACCAATCTATCCCCCTAGGAGCATGCGCGTAGTACTTCTTTTTGATAACTAATAGATTTTTGCAATAAGTATGTGAGTTCTTTATGACTAATGTTGAGTCCATGGATTATATGCACTCTCACCCTTCCACCATTGCAAGCCTCTCTAGTACCGCGCAACTTTCGCCGGTACCATACACCCACCATATACCTTCCTCAAAACAGCCACCATACCTACCTATTATGGCATTTCCATAGCCATTCCGAGATATATTGCCATGCAACTTTCCACCGTTCCATTTATTATGACATGTTACATCATTGTCATATTGCTTTGCATGATCATGTAGTTGACATCGTATTTGTGGCAAAGCCACCATTCATAATTCTTTCATACATGTCACTCTTGATTCATTGCACATCCCGGTACACCTCCAGAGGCATTCATATAGAGTCATATTTTATTCTAATTAAGTATCGAGTTTTAATTTTTGAGTTGTAAGTAAATAAAAGTGTGATGATCTTTATTATTAGAGCATTGCCCCATGTGAGGAAGAAAAAAAGGGGGAGGCCAAAGAAGCCAAACAAAAAAAGAGAGAAAAACAGAGAAGGGGTTATGTTACTATCCTTTTTCCACACTTGTGCTTCAAAGTAGCACCATAATCTTCAAGATAGAGAGTCTCCTATGCTGTCACTTTCATATACTAGTGGGAACTTTTCATTATAGAACTTAGCTTGTATATTCCAACGATGGGCTTCCTCATATTGCCCTAGGTCTTCATGAGCAAGCAAGTTGGATGCACACCCACTTAGTTTTCTTCTGAGCTTTCATAAACTTATAGCTCTAGTGCATCCGTTGCATGGCAATCCCTACTCACTCACATTGATATCTATTGATGGGCATCTCCATAGCCCGTTGATACGCCTAGTTGATGTGAGACTATCTCCTTCTTTTTGTCTTCTCCACAATCACCATATTCTATTCCACCTATAGTGCTATGTCCATGGCTCGCGCTCATGTATTGCGTGAAAGTTGAAAAAGTTTGAGAACATCAAAAGTATGAAACAATTGTTTGGCTTGTCATCGGGGTTGTGCATGATTTGAATATTTTGTGTGATGAAGGTGGAGCATAGCCAGACTATATGATTTTGTAGGGATAAACTTTCTTTGGCCATGTTATTTTGAAAGACAAAAATGCCTTGTTAGTATGCTTGAAGTATTATTGTTTTTATGTCAATATTAAACTTTTGTTTTGAATCTTATGGATCTGAACATTCATGCCACAATAAAGAAAAATTACATGGATAAATATCTTAGGTAGCATTCCACATCAAAAATTCTGTTTTTATCTTTATCTACTCGAGGACGAGCAGGAATTAAGCTTGGGGATGCTTGATACGTCTCCAACATATCTATAATTTTTTATTGTTCCATGCTATTATATTATCTGTTTTGGATGTTTTATATGCATTAATATGCTATTTTATATTATTTTTGCGACTAACCTATTAACCTAGAGCCCAGTGCCAGTTTCCGTTTTTTCCTTGTTTTTTAGTTTCGCAGAAAAGGATTACCAAACGGAATAAAACCTTCGCAATGATTTTTCTTGGACCAGAAGACACCCAGGAGACTTGGAGATCAAGTCAGAGGAGCCACGAGGCGGCCACAAGGGTGGAGGGCGCGCCCAGGGGGGTAGGGCATGCCCCCTGTCTTGTGGGCCCCTCATGACTCCCCTGACCTAATTCCTTCGCCTGTATATTCACATATATTCCCAAACAACCAGAACTATCCACGAAAACACTTTTCCATCGCCGCAGCCTTGTGAACCCATGAGATCCCATCTTCGGGCCTTTTCCGGCATCCTGCCGGAGGGGGATTCGATCATGGAGGGCTTCTACATCAACTCTATTGCCCTTCCAATGAAGTGTGAGTAGTTTACCATAGACCTACGGGTCCATAGCTAGTAGCTAGATGGCTTCTTCTCTCTCTTTGATTCTCAATACCATGTTCTCATCGATGTTCTTGGAGATCTATCCAATGTAATCATCTTTCGCGGTGTGTTTGTCGAGATCCGATGAATTTTGGATTTATGATCAGCTTATCTATGAATATTATTTGAATCTTCTCCGAATTCTTTTATGCTTGATTTGGTATCTTTGTAATTCTCTTCGAACTATCGGTTTGGTTTGGCAAACTAGATTGGTTTTTCTTGCAATGGGAGAAGTGCTTAGCTTTGGTTTCAATCTTGCGGTGTCCTTTCCCAGTGACAGTAGGGGCAGCAAGGCATGTGTTGTATTGTTGCTTGATTTTATTCCTCTACATCATGTCATCTTACTTAATGCGTTACTTTGTTCTTCATGAACTTAATACTCTAGATGCAGGTAGGAGTCGGTCGATATGTGGAGTAATAGTAGTAGATGCAGAATCGATTCGGTCTACTTGACACGAATGTGATGCCTATATTTCATAATCATTGCCTTAGATATCGTCATAACTTTGCGCTATTCTATCAATTGCTCGACAGTAATTTTTTCACCCACCGTATTATTTGCTATCTTGAGAGAAGCCTCTAGTGAAACCTATGGCCCCCGGGTCTATTTTCCATCATATAAGTTTCCGATCAACTATTTTGCAATATTTTACTTTCCAATCTATAAACCAAAAATACCAAAAATATTTACTTTATCATTAGTTTAGCTTCATCTATCTCTATCAGATCTCACTTTTGCAAGTAACCGTGAAGGGATTGACAACCCCTTTATCATGTTGGGTGCAAGTTGTTTGATTGTTTGTGCAGGTATTGGTAATTTGTGCATTGTCTCCTACTGGATTGATACCTTGGTTCTCTAACTGAGGGAAATACTTATCTCTACTTTGCTGCATCACCCTTTCCTCTTCAAGGGAAAAACCAACACAAGCTCAAGAAGTAGCAGGAAGAATTTCTGGCGCCGTTGCCGGGGAGATCTACACCAAGTCAATACATACCAAGTACCCATCATAAACTCTTATCTCTTGCATTACATTATTTGCCCTTTGCCTCTCGTCTTCCTCTCCCCCACTTCTAAAATGATTTTCGAAAAGATTTGCCTTTTTCTCCGCCCTTCTTCCGTTCGTCTTTTCGTTTGCCCTTATGTCTTACTTGGTTTGTTTGCTCTTTTGCTTGGTATAATTGTGTGTTTATTGAAATTCGGAGCCAATGGTTTAAGGATCTTCATCCACTTGGTTTGATAAAGATCGTGTGAGTATTGCATGCATAGCCGGAAAGCAACATCAATCACCCTCCCAAGAATATCGTATCAACATTAAGGCCTTTGGAGCTCCTGCATGTGGATCTCTTCGATCCTCCTTCATGGGATAGTCTTGGAGGGAAAAAGTATGGGCTTGTCATTGTTGATGATTACTCAAGATACACATGGGTGTTTTTCCTCAAGTCCAAGGACGAGACGAAGATCACCTTCATTGATTTTGCCAAGCAAGCCCAACGCAAGTTTGACAAAGAAATTTTGGCAATAAGATGCGACAATGGCTCCGAGTTTAAGAACTACACCTTGGAAGACTTTCTTAGTGATGAGGGGATTGAGCATCAATACTCCGCACCCTACACTCCTCAATTAAATGGTGTAGCCGAGAGTAAGAACCGTACTCTTGTGGAAATGGCAAGGTCCATGTTGGATGAGTACAACTCACCGCATAGTTTTTGGGCCAAGGCCATCAACACCGCATGTCATGCATCAAACCGACTCTTCCTCCGCAAGATATTGGAAAAGACTCCATATGAACTCCTAACCGGGAACAAGCCAATGTTAGGTACTTCCGTGTATTTGGGTGTAAGTGCTTCATTTTGAACAAGAGAGAATAGTTAGAAAAATTTCAGTCCAAAACAATTGAGGGCATATTTGTTGGCTATGGATCAAACTCTCACACCTATAGAGTCTACAACAAATCCAATGATGTGTTGTAGAAACATGTGACGTGGTGTTTTATGAATTTAAGGGCTCCCATGGGGGGCGAGTTGATCTAAGTGATGTAGGTGAAGAAGATCCTTCTCAAGATATCTTGACCATGGGTGTCGGTGCTCTTCTTTCAATGCAAGAAGAACCTTATGATGATGAATAAGAAGATGGGGGCTTCACTCATCATCAAGCCACTACAACACCCATGCCACCACAAGATCCTATTGCTCAAATGGAGCATGTTGTTCAAGAAGAAGAAGAACAAGTCCCTCACCATGATTATATTCAATAACAAGATCATCATCAAGAGCAAGAACAAGAAAGTGCAATCCTTGATGATGAACCTCAACAAATGCAACACAAAGAAGAAGATCTTCCACCGCACATTAATGACCCATATGTTGAGGATGTGGATGATGGAAACGAAGTTGAACCTCATGAAACCCTAACCTCCATCATGTCGTGAGTGTCCAGTCGTGTTGATGTTGATCAAAATCTTACCGGCATATCGGAAGGTAGAGTCACTCGTAAACAATTGACAAACTTTTGTGCTCACTTTTCATTTGTCTCTAGTGTTGAGCCACTCAAGGTACAAGATGCGTTGACGGATAATGACTGGCTCGTTGCTATGCAAGAATAGTTGAATAGTTTTGAATGCAACAAAGTGTGGTCTTTAGTCAAAAGACCAACAATGGAACACAATGTCATTGGAACAAATGGATTTTCAAAAAACAAGCAAGATGAGAATGGCGTAATCATCTGAAACAAGGCAAGGTTAGTGTCGGTGCAACAAACCCTGGGTCCATTGCCCAGACTGTGCACAGGCCCAATAACGAGTTTGCAGCATCCAAGACCAGATCAAAGCACGAGGGGATCATTTCTTTGATGGATCAAAGTGCAGATCAAGAAGACCAAGATTAGCCAGTGGGGCAAGATATCACTAAGGGAAGAACCTCCCTTGCCGGGCACGCGAGCCTGGCAAGGTTGGGGCTACCCCGGAAGCAAGCCTCCAAGATCGTCCCCGCAAGCCTGCCGGGGCTTGCGGAGGCCAACCACTCCACTGCGCCACCTCACGGCGATGCACGTCGTCAATCAGTGCGGTGTCAAGCTCCCAAGTGACTAAGTGGTTGCTTCCTACCACATGGCAACAACTTCCTAGAGAAAATACCTCCAAATGACACCCGTCCTGAGACGTGTCAAGAAGGCAGGCGCGAAGCTGGCAAAACAGCCTGGCAATGCCTGCCGAGCATGCTGTGATGTGACACTGAGTGGCGCATTTAATGCGCTCTGTAAGCCTGCAGAGTTAGGTATGATAGCACTCTTTGCTATCTAATCAGTATGTAAAGACTGATTTGTGATACGTCTCCAACGTATCTATAATTTATGAAGTATTCATGTTGTTATATTATCATTCTTAGATGTTTTACAATCATTTTATAGCAACTTTATATCTTTTTTGGGACTAACCTATTAACCCAGTGCACAGTGCCAGTTGCTATTTTTTGCTTGTTTTTACATCGCAGGAAATCAATATTAAACGTAGTCCAAACACCGCGAAACTTTTTGTGGATATTTCATGGACCAGAAGACATCCAGTTGGCCAGAGAAGCACCTGGGGGGTGCCCCGAGGGGGGCATAACCCACCAGGGCGCGCCTGGGCGCCCAGGCGTGCCCAGGTGGGTTGTGGCCACCTCGGTGGCCTCCCGCACCCCCTCTTTGCCCTATAAATCACCAAATATTCCAAAAACCCTCGGGGTTAACCTAGATCAGAAGTTCCGCCACCGCAAGGCTCTGTAGCCACGAGAAACCAATCTAGACCCCGTTCCGGCACTCCGCCGGAGGGTGAATCATCACCGGTGGCCATCTTCATCATCCCGACGGCCACCACGATGAGGAGGGAGTAGTCCACCCTCGGGGCTGAGGGTTTGTACCAGTAGCTATGTGTTTAATCTCTCCCTTTCTCTCTCCCGTGTTCTTGAGATGTCACGATCTTGATGTATCACGGGCTTTGTTAATATAGCCAGATCATATGGTGTTTTCCCCTCTCTATCTTGTGGTGATGAATTGAGTTTTCCCTTTGATATTTTGTTTTATCGGATTGAATACTTTTATGGATTTGAGAGCACTTGATATATGTCTTGCATATGAATACTGGTGGAGACAATGGGGTATCGTATTGATTCACTTGATATATGTTTTGGCACTCAACTCGCGAATTCCCGAGGTGGCATTGGGGTAATCTACACAAAGGGGTTGATGCACATTCTTGTCTTTGTTTCTCTGGTAGAAATCTTGGGGCACTCTTTGAGGTTCTTTGTGTTGGATAGAATATTATGAATCCGAATTTGCTTTGGTGTTATTTTAGTACGAACTCTTGGTTAGATCGATCAGAAAGAATAGCTTTGAGGTGGTTTCGTACCCTACAAATAATTCCGTCTTATGTTCTCCGCTAGATAGGAACTTTGGAGTGATTCTTCATCGCACTTTGAGGGATGGTTATATGATCCAATTATATTAGCATTGTTAAGAGATTGCACTAGCGAAAGTACAGACCCTAGGCCTCATTTTCAAGCATTGCATTACCGTTTGTGCTCACTTTTATCGATTGCTACCTTGCTGTTTTTATTTATTCAGATTATAAAAAAAATTCTACCATCCATATTGCGCTTTTATCACCATCTCTTCGCCGAACTAGTGCACCTATACAATTTGCCAATGTATTGGGTGTGTTGGGGACACAAGAGATTTCTTGTATTTGGTTGCAGGGTCATTTCAGAGAGACTATCTTCATCCTACGCCTCCCACGGATTGGTAAACCTTAGGTCATCCACTTGAGGGAAAATTGCTACTGTCCTAAAAACTCTGTGCTTGGAGGCAAAACACATGTCTACAAGAATAAAGTTGTGTAGTAGACATCAAGCTCTTTTCCGGTGCCGTTGCCAGGGAGGCTAGGTAAGCGGCACTCACATCCCGTCAACGAAGCTCTTTTCTGGCGCCGCTGCCGGGGAGGTGAGTGCATGAAGGTATATCTTTAGATCTTGCAATCGAATCTTTTACTTTCTTGTTTTATCACTAGTTTGACTTATAAAAGAAAACTAAAAAATGGAATTGGGGTTGCATCATATTATTCATCTTTATAATGTCTTTCATGAAAATGATGGAAAGGAAAATTGTGCTCAATTGATAGAAGAAGAATTCAATAAAATGTTTGGTATAAATGATGAGCATGATTGCAATTTTGTTAGTATGAATTCTTTGAATATCCGTGATGCTAATGATATGCAAAGCCATAAGCTTGGGGATGCTATGTTTGATGAAGATGATATTTGTCGGGGGAAACGACACCTACAGGATCATGAGGAATCCCTTTGGCTACGGTTGGCAGGCGCGGGCTGTGGAAAGAGCGGGATTGAGAGATAAACGCGTGGGGATTATCCATGTTCGGGCCACAAGTGATGCGTAATACCCTACTCCTGCTGGTTTCTGTTTATCTGGTGTTCTTGGACTAGCTACAAGGCGTGCAGGGTCCAAAAAGTCCGAATCCTTCCTCAGTACTCCGTGGGCCTCCTTTTATAGACAAAGGGGCTGCCACAGTGGCACACAGGAGGTGGAAAGCTCTACAGTGGTCGAGTCTATCCTCTGGCACCGTAGGACAAACACATTTAATGCGCTGCCGACGTGCCCTTCTTGCTTTATCGGGGATGGCAAGGAAGCTCGTCCCAGCTGTCACCGCCTCGCCTGGCTTTGACGCACGTCCGAACTGACGAGGCGGGTAGTGCCACGCTGGCTGGCTGGCTGCTGAGCTGGTGTGGTGGCAGAGCCTTCATGAAGATCTGCATGCCACCACACAGGTGCTTGCTTAGTTGGCCTAGAGGCCGCACGTCACCACGCAGGTGCTCGCCTAGTTGGTGGGCTGGCAGCTGCATGGGAACGGCGGCGGAGTCTTGGCAGATGTGGGCCTGGCTGCGGCCCCTCGGTTGTCTTCGGCAAGAGTCTTGCCGAGGCCCCGACAAGGGTCTTGCCGCGGCGTCGTGGGCGTCCCCGGCAAGGGGCTTGCCGGGGGTCTCGTGGGTATCCTCGGGAAGGATCTCGCCGAGGATCTCCGTCTTCTGATTCTCATCTGATCTTGCACGTTCTTGGTCTTCACAAAGATCTGCATGCCACCACGGAGGCGCCTCCTGAGCTTTGGTTCCAATGTGGTTGAGGGCATCAGAACTCTCAGGCTCAAGGGTGGCAGCCCTGCTGGCGTTGGGCAAGTTGCCCCCGGCAAGGTTCTTGCCGGGGCTGTGGAGGCCGCCCCGGCAAGGGCCTTGCCGGGGGGAGTCCACCTCGCCCTTCTGCTCTTTGTGTTTCTGGCTTTGGTGTTGGTCTGGTCATCTTGTGCCTTTGCTTCCTCTGCCCCGCCAAGCATGGCCAGGGGCATGGGGCTGCGACTGCCTGCGCAAAAGTAAAGGGGTGCAAAAAGGGACCCCTACTTTTGTACACAGACAGGAGCTTCCGGGCCTGGGCCACATATAAACGCGGGGCGTTATTGGGCCAGGCCCAGAACGGTGTGCGGGCGCGCGTGTGGTGGAGTTTTTACCGCAGTAACTCCCTCGCTCGTTGCGCTTCCCCACGACCTGCGTTGAATGCGCGACATGGGGGTCATGCGTGATGTGGGGGCCAGGCCCTCATGCGTCACATCGTAGTAAATGGTAAAGAGGCGGCCCGTGCCTTCCCCATAAAAAAGGAAAAACCGTAGGCGCGCTGCTCATTTACCCTCTGCGCCTCTTCCAATCTCGGAACCGCCATTCCTCTCTTCTTCCTCAGGCAAAAGATTCGAAGTTCTCGCCTTTGCTTGCTTCCGCCGCCCCCATTGCTCTTGATCCTTTGCCCCCTTCCAGCTGCCATGGCGCCCAAAACCAGCAGGGGCAAGGGAGCGGCCAAGGATGCCGGGGAGAAGGAGGTGCCGGAGAGCGAGTCGGTGGTGCGGCGGACACAGCTCGCCTACTTCCCGTCGACGGTTGATGCAGTCCACCTCAAGAACCTCTTCTTGCCCCTGTGAGAGAGGAAGACGACGGGGAACCCTGCCACACGCGTTGTCCCCGCCGATTTTGCCAGGGGGGGGGGGGGGGGGGGGGGGGGGGGGGGGGGGGGGGGGGGGGGGGGGGGGGGGGGGGGGGGGGGGGGGGGGGGGGGGGGGGGGGGGGGGGGGGGGGGGGGGGGGGGGGGGGGGGGGGGGGGGGGGGGGGGGGGGGGGGGGGGGGGGGGGGGGGGGGGGGGGGGGGGGGGGGGGGGGGGGGGGGGGGGGGGGGGGGGGGGGGGGGGGGGGGGGGGGGGGGGGGGGGGGGGGGGGGGGGGGGGGGGGGGGGGGGGGGGGGGGGGGGGGGGGGGGGGGGGGGGGGGGGGGGGGGGGGGGGGGGGGGGGGGGGGGGGGGGGGGGGGGGGGGGGGGGGGGGGGGGGGGGGGGGGGGGGGGGGGGGGGGGGGGGGGGGGGGGGGGGGGGGGGGGGGGGGGGGGGGGGGGGGGGGGGGGGGGGGGGGGGGGGGGGGGGGGGGGGGGGGGGGGGGGGGGGGGGGGGGGGGGGGGGGGGGGGGGGGGGGGGGGGGGGGGGGGGGGGGGGGGGGGGGGGGGGGGGGGGGGGGGGGGGGGGGGGGGGGGGGGGGGGGGGGGGGGGGGGGGGGGGGGGGGGGGGGGGGGGGGGGGGGGGGGGGGGGGGGGGGGGGGGGGGGGGGGGGGGGGGGGGGGGGGGGGGGGGGGGGGGGGGGGGGGGGGGGGGGGGGGGGGGGGGGGGGGGGGGGGGGGGGGGGGGGGGGGGGGGGGGGGGGGGGGGGGGGGGGGGGGGGGGGGGGGGGGGGGGGGGGGGGGGGGGGGGGGGGGGGGGGGGGGGGGGGGGGGGGGGGGGGGGGGGGGGGGGGGGGGGGGGGGGGGGGGGGGGGGGGGGGGGGGGGGGGGGGGGGGGGGGGGGGGGGGGGGGGGGGGGGGGGGGGGGGGGGGGGGGGGGGGGGGGGGGGGGGGGGGGGGGGGGGGGGGGGGGGGGGGGGGGGGGGGGGGGGGGGGGGGGGGGGGGGGGGGGGGGGGGGGGGGGGGGGGGGGGGGGGGGGGGGGGGGGGGGGGGGGGGGGGGGGGGGGGGGGGGGGGGGGGGGGGGGGGGGGGGGGGGGGGGGGGGGGGGGGGGGGGGGGGGGGGGGGGGGGGGGGGGGGGGGGGGGGGGGGGGGGGGGGGGGGGGGGGGGGGGGGGGGGGGGGGGGGGGGGGGGGGGGGGGGGGGGGGGGGGGGGGGGGGGGGGGGGGGGGGGGGGGGGGGGGGGGGGGGGGGGGGGGGGGGGGGGGGGGGGGGGGGGGGGGGGGGGGGGGGGGGGGGGGGGGGGGGGGGGGGGGGGGGGGGGGGGGGGGGGGGGGGGGGGGGGGGGGGGGGGGGGGGGGGGGGGGGGGGGGGGGGGGGGGGGGGGGGGGGGGGGGGGGGGGGGGGGGGGGGGGGGGGGGGGGGGGGGGGGGGGGGGGGGGGGGGGGGGGGGGGGGGGGGGGGGGGGGGGGGGGGGGGGGGGGGGGGGGGGGGGGGGGGGGGGGGGGGGGGGGGGGGGGGGGGGGGGGGGGGGGGGGGGGGGGGGGTCCCCGGCAAGGGCATCCACCACCGAGCCCACGCATATGGAAGAGGAGGAGGGGAACTTGGGTGCCGGGGGTTCTGCCTCGGCAACAAATGCTGGCGGGGAGGGCGCCACTTCTTCCAAGCCCGGTGTGGGTTAGTCGTTTGCTTCCCGTCCCTTTTCTTTCTTCTTCTTTTTGAACCTTGACCTTGGCTCCATCTCATTCCCCTTCTTGGTATCCAGACCCTTCCTCGGTGGACCGGGAGGACATTGACACTGTCATCGGGGAGGTCGCCAAGGACACCGAGGCCGAGGCCGACAGGATCACCGCCGAGGAGGCCGCCAAGACTGCCGCTGAAGAGGCCGCCAAGGGGCCTGCCGGGGAGGCCGGCAAGGCCGCTGCCGAGGAAGCCGGCACGGGGCCTGCCGGGGAGGGGGTGGTTGACGACCAACCTTCCTCCTCTGCTGCCTCTGGCTCGGGCAAGTACCTGAAGGTGAGCGATGACCTGTTCGTCCACCTCCCAGGGACGGCGAGCACCAGGGCGCCCACCGAGGGGGAGGTGTTCGATGACGAGGTGCTCGCCGCCGCCGGGCTTGAGGTTGTTGACGAACCGAGCGCCGGTGGCGGCGATTCCCAGGAGGAGCAGCTCCTTTGGGCCATGAGCGCCAACTTCCAGAAGCTCCAGGTGCTTCACCATGCCCGCCTGGACAAGGCAAAGTCCAGGATGGCGGGGGTGGACAAGGCGGAGGCAGATCTCGCAGGGCACGTCACCGAGACGCAAGCCTGGTTCTGCCAGGCCCACGAGGAACTGAAGGTTACCCAGGATCTGCTGGCCGAGTGCAAACATGAGCTTATCCTGCAGCAGGCCAATGTCGAGAAAGCCCAGGAGGCAGCGAAGGAACAGGCCGCCAAGGACGAGGCCGCTCGGCACCAGCACCAGGCCGAGCTGAACTCCCAGGAGGAGGACCATGCCTCTCGTGAGGAGGCGCTCGCCGCCACCCTCCACGGCAAGGATGAGTAGGTCAAGAAGCTTGCCATGCAGCGGACCCAGGAGCTCGAGTAGAGGCACAAGGAGGCACTCAATGCTCAGGCCCAGGTCCATGCCGGCAAGGTGAAGGAGTTGGAGGTGGAGCGGGATGGGCTGAAGGAACAGGTCCTGGAGCTGGCGAAGGAGAAGGACATGCTCAACAGCACTTTGGTGGACGCGCAGGCCGCAGTCCTCGGCAAGGCCAAGCTGCTCTCCAAGGCCAACGACTCCATCAAAGACATGAAGCTGAAGCTGGAGGGTCTTGAGGGGACGCTTTCAGAGGTCAGGGCCCGGGAAGAGACCCTGACCAAGGACCTGGAGGAGGAGAGGCAGCTGCCGAGGAATGACGCCACCGAACACAAGGAGTACGCGGAGGGCATAAACCGTTCGGTCGGCCGCCTCGCTGATGTCACTGGCAGGATCACCATGAAGCTGGCTACCATGGGGATGCCGAATGTGAGGTACGCCCCAGAGCCGAACGTGAGTCCCAACGCCAAACTGACCCTGTTCTTCGAGGGCATTCTTGGAGCCCTGGAGCAGCTCCGCTCCAACCAGGCAACTTATCTGGCCAACGAGTCCCGGAGGCTCTGCCGGGGCGCCCTGACCAAGGTGCTCACCAAGGTGGCGTTCTGGAACCCCACCATCAACTTTGCCGACGCACTGGAAAGCTTACCGGAGGGGACGGACCTCGCGGCGCTCAAGGAGCGTGTCAAGCCCATCATCGACTACGTCGATGGAGTTGAGAGGGTGGAGGGCCAGCGGCGGGACTAGGCACCCCGTTTCTCGCCGCCGCTGCGAGTTCAAGACCAAGACAATTTTATCTTAAGTTAGAACCGCAGCGGTTATTTGATGTAATATAACTGTGCAGTACTTCAATATCACACATGCTATCTTCCCGTTAGATCTTTCTTTGTACGTTTGCACCCTACTCTTGTTGAGATAAGGCTGCCGACGCGTAAACCCATGCCGTGGTGCTTTGAGGACGGATCCTTAGCACTCTGTCGGAAGGGCGCTTGCTGCCGGGCAAGCCACCTTGCCACTGCCAGCGCGGTCGCTTGAACTGTCGAGCGGACTCGAAACAGGACAAGAGCGTTGCTGGTAGCGGGTAGGCCACCTTGCCGTTCTCAGCGCGGCCGCATGAACTGTCGAGCGGACTCGAGAGAGAGACAGGGGCGTTGCCAATAGCGGAAGGGTCCCATTGCGTGCAGGTTTCCCATACAAGGAACGGGATCTTTTGGGGAGGACAGACTTATATAAATGAAATTAGCCAAAATTTTGCATGACTTAGCTTTTTGGGGCCACGCGGATGGCCGTTGAGGCTGCGGACGGCACCAGAGGGCGGTTGATCGACGTCGCCCTCTCCCTTCGAGCCATCCTCACGAAAGAGTCGCTGTGTCGGCCCCAAAACCAGATTTCCATGGCGTGCGCCCCCTACCTGGCGCGCCAAAGATGTCGGGGGAAACGACACCTACGGGATCACGAGGAATCCCTTTTGCTACGGTTGGCGGGCGCGGGGCTGCGGAAAGAGCGGGATTGAGAGATCAACGCGGGGGGATTATCCAGGTTCGGGCCGCAAGTGATGCGTAATACCCTACTCCTGCTGGTTTCTGTTTATCTGGTGTTCTTGGACTAGCTACAAGGCGTGCAGGGTTCAAAAAGTCCGAATCCTTCCTCAGTACGCCGCGGGCCTCCTTTTATAGACAAAGGGGCTGCCACAGTGGCACACAGGAGGTGGAAAGCTATACAGTGGTCGATTCTATCCTCTGGCACCGTAGGACAAACGCATTTAATGTGCTGCCGACGTGCCCTTCTTGCTTTATCGGGGACAGCAAGGAAGCTCGTCCCAGCTGTCGCCGCCTCGCCTGGCTTCGACGCGCGTCCGAACTGACGAGGCGGGTAGTGCCACGCTGGCTGGCTGGCTGCTGAGCTGGTGTGGTGGCAGAGCCTTCACGAAGATCTGCATGCCACCACGCAGGTGCTTGCTGAGTTGGCCTAGAGGCCGCACGTCGCCACGCAGGTGCTCGCCTAGTTGGTGGGCTGGCAGCTGCATGGGAACGGCGGCGGAGTCTTGGCAGATGTGGGCCTGGCTGCGGCCCCGCGGATGTCTTCGGCAAGAGTCTTGCCGGGGCCTCGACAAGGGTCTTGTCGTGGCGTCATGGGCGTCCCCGGCAAGGGGCTTGCCAGGGGTCTCGTGGGTATCCTCAGCAAGGATCTCGCCGAGGATCTCCGTCTTCAGATTCTCATCTGTTCTTGCACGTTCTTGGTCTTCACAAAGATCTACATGCCACCACGGAGGCGCCTCCCGAGCTTTGGTTCCAATGTGGTTGAGGGCATCGGAACTCTCAGGCTCAAGGGTGGCAGCCCTGCTGGCGTTGGGCAAGTTTCCCCCGGCAAGGTTCTTGCCGGGGCTGTGGAGGCCACCCCGGCAAGGGCCTTGCCGGCGGGGAGTCCACCTCGCCCTTCTGCTCTTTGTGTTTCCGGCTTTGGCGTTGGTCTGGTCGTCTTGTGCCTTTGCTTCCTCTGCCCCGCCAAGCGTGGCCAGGGGCGTGGGGCTGCGACTGCCCGCGCACAAGTAAAGGGGTGCAAAAAGGGACCCCTACTTTTGTACACCGACAATATTTTTAGTCCCCCAAGATTTGATGTGCAAATTTGTTATAAAGATTGCATGCCTCCTATTTATGATGATTATAATGATGAAAGTGGATTTGGAGAGGTCATGACTTTATTTAGTGTTGAATCCACCATTTTGGATGAGGCTTCAACTGACTATGATAACAAAGTTGCTATCTATGATGATTATGGTGATGACATGTATGCTATTTTGAATAATGATAACCATGAAACTTGTCATCATGATCTTAATTTTCAATCCCATGATAGTTATTTTGTTGAGTTTGCTCCCACTACTATTGATGAGAAGAAATTTGCTTATGTGGAGAGTAATAAGTTTTCTATGCTTTTGTGTCATGAAAATAATGCTTTATGTGATGGTTATATTGTTGAATTTCTTCATGATGCTACTAAAAATTATTATGAGGGAGAAACTTATGCTTGTAGGAATTGCAATAATATCAAGTTTCCTCTCTATGTGTTGAAAATCTTGAAGTTATGTTTGATTTGCCTTGCTATGCTAGTTGAGTCTTGTTCCCATAAATTGTTTGCTCGCAAAATCCCTATGCATATGAAGTGGGTTAGACTTAAATGTGCTAGTCATATGCTTCATGATGCTCTTGTTATGTTTCAATTCTTATCTTTTATGTGAGCATCATTGAAATCATCATGCCTAGCTAAAAGGCATTAAAGAAAATCACTTGTTGGGAGACAACCCAACACTTTTACCTACTGTTTTTGTGTGTTCACATGATTATGCTACTGTAGTAGTCATGTTTTATTGCTTTTGTTTCAATAAAGTGCCAAGTAAAGCCTTTGGGATAGTGTGGATGATAGTTGACTTGATTCTGTGCAAAAATAGAAACTTTTGCTTGCAGAAACAGAATTGTTTAAATTCACTAGAACGTGTAAAAAATCTGAATTTTTTAGAGTTGATGGGTATACAAATTCTCTACGTTGTCCTAATGTTTCAGAATTTTTGTAGTAGCAGAAGTATGGTTATTCTGCAGATCATTACAGACTGTTCTGTTTTTGACAGATTCTGTTTTCGATGCATATTTGCTTGTTTTCTAGTTTCTATGGCTTATATTGCTCAATATAAATTGTGAAAATGATATGCTACAGTAGGAATTGTGTGGAAACAATTATGAATCTTGTCTTTGACAGTACCAGCATGAAATGGTTTGCTCTTTATCATACTAACCCATCTCACGAAAGTTCCGTTAAGTTTTGTGTGATTGAAGTTTTCAAGTTTTGGGTGAGATATCGATATGAGGAGAATAAGGAGTGACAAGACCCTAAGCTTGGGGATTCCCAAGGCACCCCAAGTTAATATCCAAGGAAGATCCAAGCAACTAAGCTTGGGGATGCCCCGGAAGGCATCCCCTCTTTCGTCTCCAACAATATCGGTAACCTTACTTGAGGCTATATTTTTATTCGTCACATGATATGAGTTTTGCTTGGAGCGTCATTTTAATTTATTTGTATTTGCTTGCTGTTATTTATAATAATGTTTTGCATCTTTCATTTCAATAAAAATGTCAAGGATAGCCTTTACCTTGCTTATTTTGCAAGTCTATTAGTTGCTGTTTCAAAACAGAAAGTTTATTGCTGTTGCAAAAATTCCCTAGAAAAGTTAGAATGTGATAAAATGCTGAAACTTTTTGCAAAATAAGCTCTGATAAATTTTCTACAGTGTGGTAAATTTTCACAAGTTTTGGAGTTAAATAAGTATTGATACCCTTGCATTCTTTACAGACTGTACTGTTTTGGCAGATTGCTGTTATGTTTGCATTGTTTGCATATGTTTGCTTGTTTAATGATTCTATTTGAGGATGGGAGTATTAAATATGCAGAGGCAATTAGTATGCAATGTTGAATAATAATTTTAGTGATTTTCTACAGTAGATAATGATAAGGTTTTGCATTGGTTTATACTAACTTATCTCACGAGTTCTTGTTGAGTTTTGTGTGGGTGAAGTTTTTAAGATTTAGGGAAACCATGATATGAGAGGAATTAAGGAGACACAAAATCTCAATCTTGGGGATGCCCAAGGCATCCCAAGTTAATATTTCAAGAAGTCTAAAGCATCTAAGCTTGGGGATGCCCCGGTAGGCATCCCACCTTTCTTCATCAACAACTATCGGTTAGTATCGGTTGATCCTAAGCTTTTGCTTCTTCACATGATCTGTGCTATTCTTGGAATGTCATTTTGTTTTGTTTTGCTTGCTATTTTAATAAAATACTTAGATCTGAAAGTTTTAAATAAGAGAGAGTCCTCACATAGCTATCTATTTACTTAACTACTCGATTGATCTTCACTTATATCTTTTTGGAGTAGCTTGTCATTTACTCTTGTGCTTCACTTTTATCCTATGAGTAAATTGTTGAATGAATTGAATATCATGAAGTTGAAAGTATATCATGCCCAGTGGTAGCCTCACATTGGGTTTAGAAAGTGAAATCTTTTGAAGCTTGACAATCACAATTTTGGTCATACAAGCAATTCATGAATGATTACTATAAGGAAGAGAACTTTCACATGCAAATACACTATCTTGTGAGCCCCCATCAAAATATTATATGCCAAAATTGTTGACGTTGGACAAGGAAGACAACGTAATGATTTATGTTTGTTCATATTCATATGGAAGTTATATTGTCATAGATCCTTCAACATGTGGTGCTTGCCCCCCATCTTTGCTAGCCACAAATTCCGCACCAAGTAGAGATACTACTTGTGCATCCAAAACCCCTTAAACCCAAATCTTTTTTTCATGAGTCCACCATACCTACCTAAGGATTGAGTAAGATCCTTCATGTAAGTTTTCATCGGTGCAATAAGGCAATAAAAATTGCTTCTAAAACTGTTAGATCATTTAGTGTAAGAGAAAATTGTGCATTGTACGAACTTGTGATGGCAAAGAATGAAAGCGACAGACTGCATAATAAAGGTTGCTATCATAAGGGGCAATATAACGTGACGTTCTTTTGCACTAAGGGGCTGAGCATACAAACAAAAAGCGCATGGCAACCTCTGCTTCCCTCTGCGAAGGGCCTATCTTTTACTTTTATGTATTTACTTTCATGCAAGAGTCAAAGTTTTTCTCTCTATTCCTTTTTATTTTTCTCTTTTGGCAAGCATCATGTGGCGAGGAAAGATCTAGGCACATATATCCAGTTGGATATGGGTAGCATGAGTTAATATTGTTGATATCACCCTTGAGGTGAATACGTTGGAAGGCGAAATTATAAGCCCCTATCTTTCTATGTGTCCGGTTGAAACATTTTGCTCATGTGTATGTGGTGAGTGTTAGCAATCATAGAAGACTATATGATGGTTGAGTATGTGGAGCTCTTACTTAGACTCTGTTGAATAAGTTGAATTGCAATTGTTTGGTGACTGAGAACATAGGTTGTTGAGTTTTAGGAGAATTCATTGTTTGAACCTTAACATGTGAATTGGTTGCTACTTTAACATGAGAAGTTTTATAAGAAACAATTGTTGTTATGATGCTAGGAAAATTGATTGAAATTATCATTGATCAAACTTATGCACTTTGCTAGCATTCACACTTCATAAATTATTTCTTTTATCATTTACCTACTCGAGGACGAGTAGGAATTAAGCTTGGGGATGCTGATACGACTCCAACGTATCTATAATTTATGAAGTATTCATGCAGTTATATTATCATTCTTGGATGTTTTACAATCATTTTATAGCAACTTTATATCTTTTTTTGGGACTAACCTATTGACCCAGTGCCCAGTGCTAGTTGTTGTTTTTTGCTTGTTTTTTACATCACAGGAAATCAATATCAAAACGGAGTTCAAACACCGTGAAACTTTTTGTGGATTTTTTATGGACCAGAAGACATCCAGTGGGCCAGAGAAGCACCTGCGGGGTGCCCCGAGGGGGGCACAACCCACTAGGGCGCGCCCAGGTGGGTTGTGCCCACCTCGGTGGCCTCCCGCACCCCCTCTTTGCCCTATAAATCACCAAATATTCAAAAAATCCTCGGGGTTAACCTAGATCAGAAGTTCCGCCTCCGCAAGCCTCTGTAGCCACGAGAAACCAATCTAGACCCCGTTCTGGCACTCCGCCGAAGGGGGAATCATCACCAGTGGCCATCTTCATCATCCCGGCGGCCACCACGATGAGGAGGGAGTAGTCCACCCTCGGGGCTGAGGGTTTGTACCAGTAGCTATGTGTTTAATCTCTCTCTCTCTCTCATGTTCTTGCGATGTCATGATCTTGACGTATCGCGGGCTTTGTTAATTTAGTCGGATCATATGGTGTTTTCCCCTCTCTATCTTGTTGTGATGAATTGAGTTTTCCTTTGAGATTTTGTTTTATCGGATTGAATACTTTTATGGATTTGAGAGAACTTGATATATGTCTTGCATATGCATACTCGTGGTGAAAATGGGGTATCGAATTAATTCACTTGATATATGTTTTGGCACTCAACTCGCGGATTCCCGAGGTGACATTGGGTAATCTACGCATAGGGGTTGATGCACGTTCTTGTCTTTGTTTATCTGGTAGAAATCTTGGGGCACTCTTTCAGATTCTTTGTGTTGGATTGAATATTATGAATCTGAATTTGCTTTGGTATTTTTTTAGTACGTACTCTTGGTTAGATCGATCGAAAAGAACAGCTTAGAGGTAGTTTCGTACCCTACAAACAATTCCGTCTTATGTTCTCCGCTAGATAGGAACTTTGGAGTGATTCTTCATCGCACTTTGAGGGATGGTTATATGATCCAATTATATTAGCATTGTTGAGAGATTGCACTAGCGAAAGTACAGACCCTAGGCCTCATTTTCAAGCATTGCATTACCGTTTGTGCTCACTTTTATCGATTGCTACCTTGCTGCTTTTATTTATTCAGATTATAAAAATATATTTCTACCATCCATATTACACTTTTATCACCATCTCTTCGCCGAACTAGTGCACCTATACAATTTGCCATTGTATTGCGTGTGTTGGGGACACAAGAGACTTCTCGTATTTGGTTGCAGGGTCATTTGAGATAGACTATCTTGATCCTACGCCTCGCACGGATTGATAAACCTTAGGTCATCCACTTGAGGGAAAATTGCTACTGCCCTATAAAACTCTGCGCTTGGAGGCCCAACACGTGTCTACAAGAATAAAGTTGCGTAGTAGACATCAATTTGCCACTGTGATGACCCCTTCATCTATAAAAGGAGGCCCATGGCAACCATCGAAAGGATTCAGACTCTCACACATTCATATGCGCGTAGCCACTCTAACCCCGAGGCAAACCTGCCGGGCAAGAGCGCCGCATTTTAAACCATTATCTGATGTCTTCTAGGACTACGTCAGTATTTCCCCAAAGAGGAAGGGATGATGCAGCACAGCGACGGTAGGTATTTCCCTCAGTGATGAAACCAATGTTATCGAACCAGTAGGAGAACCAAGCAACACAACGTAAACAGCCCCTGCACACAGATAACTAATCCTTGCAACCCGACGGATTAAAGGGGTTGTTAATCCCTTTCGGGTAACGGCGCCAAAAATTGGCAAACGGACATGAGATAAAATTGTAGTAGATTGATAGATCGAATGCGGGGGGGGGGGGGGGGGGGGGGGGGGGGGGGGGGGGGGGGGGGGGGGGGGGGGGGGGGGGGGGGGGGGGGGGGGGGGGGGGGGGGGGGGGGGGGGGGGGGGGGGGGGGGGGGGGGGGGGGGGGGGGGGGGGGGGGGGGGGGGGGGGGGGGGGGGGGGGGGGGGGGGGGGGGGGGGGGGGGGGGGGGGGGGGGGGGGGGGGGGGGGGGGGGGGGGGGGGGGGGGGGGGGGGGGGGGGGGGGGGGGGGGGGGGGGGGGGGGGGGGGGGGGGGGGGGGGGGGGGGGGGGGGGGGGGGGGGGGGGGGGGGGGGGGGGGGGGGGGGGGGGGGGGGGGGGGGGGGGGGGGGGGGGGGGGGGGGGGGGGGGGGGGGGGGGGGGGGGGGGGGGGGGGGGGGGGGGGGGGGGGGGGGGGGGGGGGGGGGGGGGGGGGGGGGGGGGGGGGGGGGGGGGGGGGGGGGGGGGGGGGGGGGGGGGGGGGGGGGGGGGGGGGGGGGGGGGGGGGGGGGGGGGGGGGGGGGGGGGGGGGGGGGGGGGGGGGGGGGGGGGGGGGGGGGGGGGGGGGGGGGGGGGGGCCCCGGCCTTGCCGGAGAGGGCAGCGCTGGGATCACTAAAGATACCGAGCACGGCGCCACAGGCGGGCCCCAGAAGCCCCGAAGACTCCACCAACGGTTCTTCGAACTCCAGCAGCTTGCGGCAGAGGCGACACCCATGCCCCAGACGGATAGCTCGTATGGAGGGTGCAAGCGCTCTGCCATTAAGAAGAGGCGCGGCTCCTTCCATACAGGAGTCGATGCGCCAGCCATGGGTGCGATGCCACCAACTACGACTGCCCCAACCACAGCCACGGTGTCTCCCTCGGCCGCGGACCAGACTCACTCCCCGAGTATCAGCACGAGCCTTCGGGATCATCACTCCCAAGCCGAGGCCCGGAGCCAGGTGCCGACCTCTTTCCCTCGGCGTAAAGAAAAAGAAGGCAAGCAAGAAGAAGGAGAAGATGCGAGGATGAATGCCTCCGTTTCCCCCTCGCGCTCCCTTTATAGATGAGATGGGACCAGGGGTTGATTCCCTAACCCCCCCCCCCTTGGGGGCTCTGATAGAGGCGACGGTGTCCCAATGTTTCGATGAGATAGCTATCATTTTCTGTGGGAGTCGACTTTGACGATCCGATTACGAACGTGCGAAGACGTCGCGCCTTAGCAATCGCTAAACCAACTTTCGAGGGGTTATTGACCATGCCGGAGCATGATTAACCTAACCACGAGGGTCTATTTCCTGTGAGCAAATGAAGCACAAGCAAGAAAATAAGATTGCAATCTGGATATTACGAATATAAGAGGAAAGCTTTATTAATGAAGGTGGGGATCTGTGACGTCTTGGTCTGGTCATTGAACACAAACGAAGTACGCGAAGTAGCAGCTATGGCAAACTTTTAATCTAAACAAAACCCAAAGTCACAAAGATTCCCTAAGGCCTATATATATGGAGGAAGAGGGGGGAATTTCGTGGCGCCTTGTGGGAGGGGTCCGAAACCAATTCTAACTCTCTTTTCCCCACACATACGGACTCTAAAAACAACCTATACTTCTGTATTTCGAAATTACATGGGCCTGGCCCAAAAATAAGTTGGCGCAGCACCTAAAATAAGCTATGGACGAAATTTATGAAGGGGCATCTTGTATATTTCGTCCATGTCCTTGTAGGTCATCACGGAAGCTTCAAATTGCTCAAATATGCACTAGAAACGCCATTCTGGATCCTTCGTGCGCGCCTTCTTCTCCATGCTTGATCCTGCTCCAATGTTCATTCCTCTTGTCCATGCTAGGCCCTTCATTAGTAATCAACACAAATGTATCCAATTTAGGCAGCAATGTATAGCAGCATGGGATGTGGGTGTAACAATGGTATTGATGTCCTCATCATCCTCCCCTTCTTGAAATGAAGTCGTCCTCGAAGGAAGCTCATCTTCCTCACCCAAATAAGGTTTCAAATCTGCAATGTTAAATGTGGGACTAACCCCAAAATCTGCAGGCATGTCAAGTTTATATGCATTATCATTTATTTTCTCTAACACCTTAAAAGGACCATCAGCACGTGGCATTAGCTTTGATTTGCGCAAATCAGGAAATCTATCCTTACGCAAATGTAACCAAACATGATCTCCAGGTGCAAAGACAACACGTTTTCTACCCTTATCTTTAGCAAGTTTATATTTAGCATTCATTCGCTCAATATTTTCCTTAGTTAACTCATGCATTTTTAAGATCAATTTAACACGTTGTTTAGCATCAAAATTAACCTTCTCCGAAGATGGAAGAGGCAACAAATCAATGGGTGCACGAGGTAGGAAACCATACACAATCTTAAAAGGGCACATCTTAGTAGTAGTATGCAGCGAACGATTATAAGAAAATTCAATATGAGGCCAGCATTCTTCCCACATTTTAAGGTTAGTCTTCAAAACAATCCTAAGCATAGTAGACAATGTTCTATTGACTACTTCAGTTTGTCCATCAGTTTGGGGGTGACATGTAGTACTAAAAAGCAGTTGAGTCCCCAACTTAGCCCATAAACATCTCCAAAAGTGGCTAAGAAATTTAGTATCACGATCTGAAACAATTGTATTTGGCACACCATGCAAGCAAATAATTTCACAAAAGAACAAATCGGCAACATTAACAACATCATCGCTTTTATGACATGGTATAAAGTGTGCCATTTTCGAGAATCTATCCACGACAACAAATATGCTATCCCTCCCCATCTTTGTTCGAGGTAAACCTAAAACAAAGTCCATAGGTATATCTTCCCAAGGAACACTAGTATAGGCAAAGGCATATATAAACCATGAGGATTGAGTCGTGACTTAGCTTTTTGACATGTAGTGCAGCGACCAACAAAACGCTCAACATCCCGTCTCATCTTTGGCCAAAAGAAATGTGTAGCAAGTACGTCCTCCGTCTTCTTCATGCCAAAGTGTCCCATTAATCTTCCTCCATCCGCCTCCTGCAACAACAAAAGACGAATGGAGCTAGCTGGAATGCATAGCTTGTTAGCACGGAACACAAATCCATCATTAACGATGAACTTGTTCCATATTCTTCCTTCTTTACAATTATGCATTACATTTTTAAAATCAGCATCATGCACATATTGATCTTTGACGGTCTCCAAACCAAATATTTTGAAGTCAAGTTGTGAAAGCATAGTATAGCAACGAGACAATGCATCAGCAATAACATTTTCTTTACCCTTCTTGTGTTTAATGACATAAGGGAAAGTCTCAATGAATTCAACCCATTTAGAATGTCTACGATTCTGTTTAGCTTGACTTTTAATATGTTTCAAAGATTCAAGATCAGAGTGTATAACAAATTCTTTGGGCCATAAATAATGTTGCCATGTTTCTAAAGTAAGAACAAGAGCATATAATTCTTTATCATAAGTAGAATAATTCAGACTAGGCTCACTCATTTTTTTAGAGAAGTATGCAACAGGTTTGCCATCTTGTATTACACACCTCCTAATCCAATTCCAGTAGCATCACATTCAAGCTCAAAAGTCTTATTAAAATCAGGAAGTTGGAGTAAAGCAGCATGTGTCAAGTTATCTTTCAACACCATGAAGGCTTCTTCCTATGCGGTACCCCAACCAAACGGCACATCCTTCTTTGCAAGCTCGTTGAGAGGTGCAGCAATGGTGTCGAAATCTCTCACAAAACGCCTATAGACACCAGCGAGGCCAAGGAAACTCCTCACTTGTGTGACCGTTTTGGGCTGCGGCCAACTTTTAATAGCTTCAATCTTGGCTTTATCAACTTCAATTCCCTGTGGAGTAACAACATAGCCAAGAAATGATACTCGGTCGGTGCAAAAGGTGCACTTCCCAAGGTTACCAAACAAACGTGCATCATGTAGAGCAATAAAAACAACACATAAATGTTCCGAATGTTCTTCCAAAGATTTGCTATAAATCAGTATATCATCAAAATAGACTACCACAAATCGTCCAATGAAAGCACGTAAAACTTTGTTCATTAATATCATGAAAGTACTAGGTGTTAACCCAAAAGGCATGACTAACCACTCATATAAACCAAACTTAGTTTTAAATGTTGTTTTCCATTCATCTCCCAATTTCATACAAATTATATGGTATCCACTACGCAAATCAACTTTGGAGAATATTGTAGAGCCACTCAATTCATCAAGAATATCATCTTGCCTAGGAATAGGATGATGATAATGAGCAATATTATTAATGCCTCTACAATCAACACACATACGCGATGTTCCATCCTTTTTTGACACTAGAATAATAGGAACAGCACAAGGACTAAGGGATTAGCGTATATAACCTTTGTCGAGCAGCTCCTGGACTTGACGCATAATCTCCTTCGTCTCCTCTGGATTGGTACGGTATGGTGCATGGTTGGGTAGCGATGCACCAGTAATTAAGTCAATCTGATGCTCAATCCCTCGAATAGGTGGTAATCCCAGTGGCACATCTTGTGGAAAGATGTCAGCAAACTCCTGCAAAATGTTAGTGACAGCAGGAGGCAAAGAGGAAGGCATGTCCTCGAATGAAAATAATGCCTCTTTCCACACAAAAGCATAGCAAACAGATTTGCTGCAATCTTGATCATCAACATCAGATTTGGTGGCAAGTAAACATCCACTTTTCAATTTAATTTCGGAAGCAACACTAGATGGTTTATTATTTGGTTTCATTTGTTCCTCAAATTCTTTTGCCACTATCTGAATTTCACGACGATGGAACCGCATATTCAACAAAGCAAAACTCTAAAAAGACTATGCGAAGGATCAGATTGGTTCGGATATGATGAAGTAACCCTAATTTTTTTTGGCTTTTTCGTGGACTATCGATATGAAGAACAGACTCGATCTAAACTACGAAAAACTGGAAAATCTCACCGAGCAACCTGGAAATCTAATACCACTTGATAGAGGTGACGGTGTCCCGATGTTTCCATGAGATAGCTATCGTTTTCTATGGGAGTCGACTTTGACGATCCGACTACGAACGTGCGAAGACGTCATGCCTTAGCAATCGCTTAACCAACTTCCAAGGGGTTATTGACCACGCCGAAGCATGATCAACCTGACCACGAGGGTCTATTTCCTGCGAGCAAATGAAGACCAAGCAAGAAACTGAGATTGCAATCTGGATATTGCGAATATAAGAGGAAATCTTTATTAATGAAGCTGGGGTTCTCTGACGTCTTGGTCTGGTCGTTGAACACAAACGAAGTACGTGAAGTTGCAGCTATGGCGAACTTTTAATGTAAACAAAACCCAAAGTCTAAACGACGCCCTAAGGGCTGTATATATGGAGGAAGAGGGGGGATTTTGTTACCCCTTGTAGGAGGGGTCCGAAACCAACCCTAACTCTCTTTTCCCCACACATATGGACTCTAAAAATAGCCTATACTTCTGTATTTCAAAAGTACATGGGCCTGGCCCAAAAATAAGGTGGCGCAGCACCTAAAATAAGCTATCGACGAAATTTATGAAGGGGCATCTTGTATATTTCATCCATGTCCTTGTAGGTCATCACGGAGGCTTCAAAGTGCTCAAATATGCACTAGAAACGCCATTCTGGATCCCTTCGCGCGCGCCTTCATCTCCATGCTTGATCCTGCTCCAGTGTTCATTCCTCTTGTCCATGCTAGGCCCTTCATTAGTAATCAACAAAAATGTATCCAATTTAGGCAGCATCATATTCTCATGAACATTAGAATTGTCACCAAGAAATGAAAGTACTTGGTAATTCAATTGGCGTGCGCTAGCTCTAGTAATTGGTCCAGTATGTATAGCAGCAGGGGCTGTGGGTGTAATAATGGTATTGATGTCCTCATCAGGCTCCTACAAATCCGACCCGTTTATGCCGTTGACGGTGGCCGGACTCGTCGACCGCCCTCTTGCACCAATCCGGGACGATTGGATTTCTGCCACAGCGCTCTTTCCTGCGCCATACGCATCCATTACCTACCCCGCGCGATGCCTGCGGTGTACGAGGCAGAAAGGACGAGTGTAGTGGGAACTGTGAGATGGCAATTACCTCCCCGTGAATAAAAGTCATTCACGGGCCATTACAGAGATGGCGCCACCACATTTGGCATCGCGCGGCGCGCAGGAAAACCGAAAACTGACTCAAGCACAGGTTAATGAAGAAGCAAGGAAAATATCAAGAAGAGAGCCACCTCAAGCGCCCCGCCTGTGTACCTAATAGGGCCTACCCCAACGGTGCTTGGCAACACGTTTGGGCTAGGCCCGGGGGCTCCTGTTGGTGCAACAAACCTTCACGTAAGTTGCCCAGACTGTACATAGGCGCAATGGTGAGGATACAACAGCACCAAGCTCCCAAGTCGAGACTAGGCCAGAGAGATAGCTCTTTGAGGAATCAAAGGGCGGATCAAGAAGACCAAGGTAAGTCAAGGGAACAAGATGTCACTAAGAAAAGACCTCCCTTACCGGGCAGGCGAGCCTGGTCAGGTTGAGGCCTCACCAAGAACAAGTCCCAAGATTTCCCCGACAGGCTTGCCGGGGCTGCCAAGGGCAAATCTCCCGCCAAGACTCAACCACTCCACCGCACAGCGACGCAAGTCACTTGTCAGTGTGGTGTCGATCACCCAAGTGATTAAGTGGCTATCATTTGGCACGTGGCAGCCATTTGGAACGGAGATTCCCCCGATATGACACCCGTCCAGAGGCATGACATGCAGACATGTAGAAGATGATTAAGCGGCGCGACAAGCTTGCCGGGCTGCATCCTGAGCATGACACCTAGCAGTGCATTTAATGCACTTTGTTCTAACTGCCAGAGTTAGGTATGATAGTACTATTGGCTGTCTAATCAGTAGATAATGACTGTTTTGCCATTGTGGTAACCCCTTAGCCTATAAAAGGAGGGCCATGGAAACCTAAAAAAGGATTCAGACCCTTGTACACCCGTATGTGTGTAGCTGCTTCCCTCGAGGCGACCTTGCGGGGCTTGGGCGCTGCGTGTCCACCACGGTCCTCCCTTCAATCCAGCAAAACAGGAGTAGGGTTTCACGCTTCTCAGCGGCCCGAACCTAGGTAAAAACCAGCAGCGTCACCTCTGTCATGCTGTTCCCTGGCTTCTGCTCTTTGTGCAACATGCCCTTCCCCCTTGCCGAACCACAAGGAGCTGATGGCCCCATAGTTGATCGTGTTCCACCACAACAGGGATCAATTGTAGTCCTTTCGATAAGTAAGAGTGTCAAACCCAAGGTGGAGCAGAAGGAATGACAAGTGGTTTTTAGCAAGGTAATTTCTGCAAGCACAGAAATTGTCGGTAACAGGTAGTTTGATTGCAAGATAATTTGTAACAAGCAAGTAATGGTAACAGTAAATAAAGTGCAACAAGGTAGCCCTATCATTTTGTGGCAAAGCACAGGCCAAAACGGTTTCTTATAATAGGCAAAGCATTCTTGAGGGTACACGGGAATTTCATCTAGTCACTTTCATCATATTGGTTTGATTCGTGTTTGCTACTTTGATAATTTAATATGTGGGTGGACCGGTGCTTAGGTGTTGTTCTTACTTTAACAAACCTCCTACTTATTATTAACCCCCTCGCAAGCATCTGTAACTACAAGAGAAGTATTAAGATAAAATCTAACCATAGCACTAAACATTTGGATCCAAATCGGTAACTTATGAAGTAGCGCATAAACTAGGGTTTAAGCTTCAGTCACTCTAGCAACCCATCATCTAATAACTACTCCACAATGCATTCCCTTAGGCCCAAATATGGTGAAGTGCCATGTACTCGACGTTCACATGACAACACTAGGGGAATCACAACATACATATCATCAAAATATCGAACACATATCAAGTTCACATGATTACTTGCAACATGACTTGTCCCATGACCTCAAGAACAAAAGTAACTACTCACAAATGATAATCATGCTCAAGATCATAGTGTAATTTAATAGCATAATTGATCTGAACATATAATCATCCACCAAATAAACCATATAGTAATCAACTACAAGATGTAATTAACACTACTAGTCACCCACATGTACCAATCTGAGGTTCCGGTACAAAGATTGAACACAAGATATGAACTAGGGTTTGAGAGGAGATGGTGCTGTTGAAGATCTTGATGGAGATTGGCCTCCCAAAGATGAGAGGGTTGTTGGTGATGACGATGGCTTCGATTTCCCCGTCTGGGAAGGAAGTTCTCTTCTTATTTTTTCTAGGTCAAAGTGACCTATATACCAGAAGATGAGCACCGGAGATGGGCCGTGTTGAGCACATCCCACCAGGGCGCGCCTGGGGGGCCAGGCGTGCCCTAGTGTCTTGTGCTCACCAGGTGGGCCCCCTCCGATAGATATTTGCTCCAATATTTTTTATATATTCCAAAACAGTTCTCCATAAATTTTTAGCTCATTTGGAGATTTGCAGAAGTAACACTGATGTAGCTTTTTTAGGTCCAGAATACCAGCTGCCGGCATTCTCCATCTTTGTGTAAACCTTGCATATTATGAGAGAAAAGGCATTAGAATTACTCGATAAAGCATTATTATGCATAAAACATTATAAATAACAATATGAAAACATGATGTAAAATGGACGTATCAGCAACCCATCATCTAATAAGTACTCCACAATGCATTCCCTTAGGCCCAAAGATGGTGAAGTGCCATGTAGTCAACATTCACATGACACCAACTAAGGGAATCACAGCATACATATCATCGAAATAGCAAACACATATCAAGTTCACATGATTACTTGCAACATGACTTCTCCCGTGACCTCAAGAACAAAAGTAACTACTCACAAATGATAATCATGCTCAAGATCAGAGGGGTATTAAATAGCATAATGGACCTGAACATATAATCTTCCACCAAATAAACCATACAGCAATAAACTACAAGATGTAATCAACACTACTAGTCACCCACAGGTACCAATCTGAGGTTCCAGTACAAAGATTGAACACAAGAGATGAAGATGAACTAGGGTTTGAGAGAAGATGGTGATGTAGAAGATGTTGATGGAGATTGGCCTCCCAAAGACGAGAGGGTTGTTGGTGACGATGATGGCTTCTATTTCCCCCTCCGGGAGGGAAGTTCCCCCGGCGGAATCGCTCCGCCGGAGGGCAAAAGTGCTCCTGCCCAAGTTCCGCCTCGAGATGGCGGTGCTCCGTACCGAAAGTCCCCCCCCCCTTATTTTTTCTAGGTTAAAAGACCTTTTGTACCAGAAATGTTGGGCACCGGAGGTGGGCTGGGCTGTCCACAACTAACCAGGGTACCCCTGGGGGCCTTGCACACCCTGGTGTCTTTTGGTCACCAGGTGCCCCCTTCCGGTAGTTATTTCCTCCAGTATTTTTCTTATATTCCAAAATAATTCTCCGTAAATTTTCAGCTCATTTGGAGTTGGTGCAGAATAGGTATCTCTGACGTAGCTTTTTCAGGTCCAGAATTCCAGCTACCGGCATTCTCCCTCTTTGTGTAAACCTTGCATATTATGAGAGAAAAGGCAATACAATTACTCGATAAAGCATTATTATGCATAAAAACATTATAAATGACAATACGAAAACATGATGTAAAATGGACGTATCAACAACCCATCATCTAGTAACTACTCCACAATGCATTCCCTTAGGCCCAAAGATGTTTAAGTGCCATGTAGTCGACGTTCATATGACACCACTAAGGGAATCACAACATACATATCACCAAAATATCGAACACATATCGAGTTCACATGATTACTTGCAACATGACTTCTCCCGTGACCTCAAGAACAAAAGTAACTACTCACAAATGATAATCATGCTCAAGATCAGAGGGGTATTAAATAGCATAATGGATCTGAACAAATAATCTTCCACCAAATAAACCATATAGTAATCAACTACAACATGTAATCAACACTACTAGTCACCCACAGGTACCAATCTGAGGTTCTGGTACAAAGATTGAACACAATAGATGAACTAGGGTTTGAGAGAAGATGGTGATGTTGAAGATGTTGATGGAGATTGGCCTCCCAAAGATTATAGGGTTGTTGGTGATGACGATGGCTTCTATTTCCCCCTTCGGGAGGGAAGTTCTCCCGGCGGAATCGCTCCACCGAAGGGCAAAAGTGATCTTGCCCAAGTTCCGCCTCGAGATGGCAGTGCTCAGTCCCGAAAGTCCCCCCCCCTTATTTTTTCTAGGTCAAAAGAACTTATGTACCATAAAAGCTGGGCACCGGAGGTGGGCTGGGCTGACTACAACCCACCAGGGTGCCCCTGGGGGCCTGGCACGCCCTGGTGTCTTGTGGTCACTAGGTGGCCCCCCTCTGGAAGTTATTTAGTCCTGTATTTTTCATATATTCCAAAATAATTCTCCTTAAATTTTCAGCTCATTTGGAGTTGTGCAGAATAGGTAACTCCGACGTAGCTTTTTCAGGTCCAGAATTACAGCTGCCGGCATTCTCCCTCTTTGTGTAAACCTTCAGGGCATTAGAATTACTCGATAAAGCATTATTATGCATAAAAACATTGTAAATAACAGTATGAAAACATGATGTAAAATGGATGTATCAGCAACCCATCATGTATAACTACTCCACAATGCATTCCCTTAGGCCCAAAGATGGTGAAGTGCCATATAGTCGACGTTCACATGACACCACTAAGGAAATCACAACATACATATCATCAAAATATCGAACACATATCAAGTTCACAAGATTACTTGCAACATGACTTATCCTGTGACCTCAAGAACAAAAGTAACTAATCACAAATGATAATCATACTCAAGATCAGAGGGGTACTAAATAGCATAATGGATCTGAACATATAACCTTCCACCAAATAAACCATATACTAATCAACTAAAACATGTAATCAACACTACTAGTCACCCACAGGTACCAATCTGAGGTTCCGGTACAAAGATTGAACACAACAGATGAACTAGGGTTTCAGAGAAGATGGTGATGTTGATGGAGATTGGCCTCCCACTACTAGGAAAAAGCTTATAGACAGACGCTTACTAGTAGCGCTCTATATTGCCCTGCGCTACTGCTACTTACTAGTAGCATGCTATATTAACCCGCGCTACTAGTAATATTTACTGGTAGCGCGTGGCCCAAAAAAACACGCTATTAGTAAATATCTGCAACCATGCCCCACGAACAGACCATAGTAGTAGCGCGGGTTATAAAACATGCGCTACTACTATGTGGATAGCTGTAGCGCAGGTGAGGCAGCCGCGCTACTAGTATACTTCCACCCCACCAACCGTCCCACTCCACCGTCCACCCGCCCCCATTTATCTAAAAAAATTCACCCAAGCCCCGATCCAGATCCCCTCCACCGCGGCCTCCTTCCACCTCCTCTCCTCTCCCAATCCACTGCAGCCGGCCAGCCTCCCCCCCCCCCCCCCCCCCCCCTCCGACCGCTGCAGCCGGCCGGCCAGGCCGCCGCGGCGCTGCCCTACCCCTCCCCCATTCCCTGCCAGGGCCGACCCTGAGGGGGCGAGAGGGGCGGCCGCCCCGGGCCCCCGATCGTGAAGGGGCCCCCGATGGCTGGATGTTGGCTCGCTGTGCATCCTTGATTTTGTTAAGTGTACATGCGTGATGTATAGCCATATAATAGATCGATCGACAGATGGACTAATTACGAGCTTGCCGCACGCCGCAGTCCAATTTGGGCAAGGAATCAGCCATGCCAAGGTCGACGGCGCACCAATGCCCCATCTGCGTCTTCTAATTTTGATTTTGGCTGTTAGGCGTGATTATTGAAAGCAGGTAATGCGATTTTCCAGATTCGAATCAACTTCATCTTCAACAAAAATCCCCTCTTTCTGTAATATTGTCATATAGTTCATTCGTTTGGTGAAGTTCATCCTCATATATATCTCTTGTGTTGATTTGCGATTAGGAAAAGGAACTTGGAATTTTATTGATGACTCGCAAGCAGCAGAAAATCATTCAATTTCTAATTTTGTAGCCATATCCATGTACCTTGTTACATACTACTAACTTTCTTAGCATTTTTTATTTCATTAGCACTGTTCTTTTCTTAGTTGAATTACCAGTATTCTAAATTTGTTGTATCATATGCTTGGTTTTCTAATTAGCGAAATTATTGTTAATTTAGAAACATGTTAGCTAGAAAGTATCCATAAAACTAGGAAGTCATATGTATGAATCTCAGGACCGGCCCTGTTCCCTGCCCGGCACGTCTGCTGCTGACCTGCTCGGCATCCGCGCGATCGCGCCGTCCAGGGCATCTCTCCCCCCTCTACAGTGCGAGCAGGGGCGAGTGCCCTCCCCCCTCCGGCCACCGCCCCCTGCCCGAGCTGCCTCGCCGCGCCGCGGAGGGACACCGGGTCGAGCTCGCTGCTCGCCTGCTCATCCGCTCTGATGCTCCGGTTCCTCTCGGGCCGGATATGATAACTTCTAATCTAGCTCCCAAGTCCTCGGAAATGCATGATGCTATTTGAGTTTTGGGCTCGGATGAAGGAGTCAATTGACATCATCGGGAGAAGAAACTCACCAATTTGGCAACACTATTTGGTCTGTGTGGTGTTTTGATTAATTAGTAGACATCAGTACTTTATAAGCCCTTCTGAACGAGAGGAAAGAAATGCCATGTTGGCTCAAGGCCCAGCTGCGCCGATTTTTAGGGCATTCGGAAGACCGATGACGTCTCTCCTGTCCTAGAAATGCCATATGTACTGAACTTGGATTTCTGGTGTTTTTGTAACATCCATGTAAGGTGCATAGCAGCCCTATTTTATGCTAGATCCTTTGTTTAACCAAATCAGTTAGGGATGATAGCCCATTCATGAGCAATATTGCGAGATGTTGGTTGCCTTTTAGAAAAAATCTGGAGCGTGGGCTGACTCTGGCTGTAAACTGAACTTGGTTCAGTTAAAAACTGCACTGTCAAATCTGGACAGCAAGCTTATATCTGAAAAATGAGTTAGCTAGGCTCAGAATTCTGAGTTGGCCTCTTTACATAAGTTTTAGATAAAGTTCCAAGGTTTCCTTAGAGTATTTATTTGTGTCGTTTGGATGTACGGTTTGAGAGCAGCCATCAGTTTAGTTTGCTGTCCCGAAATATATGTTCCTGGGTACAGTATTTTGATATGGGAGATTAGGCCCTGTTAGAGGTGGTATTAAAATAAAGTTACAACATGAAAATTTTAGAGGCTGTTATGTAGATACTTAAACACATATCATTTGTCAGGTTTCGTTTAGTATATTAAATCTTATGAAATTATCAAAGTGGGTTGTACTATGTTGGACAGAATTTTATGTTTGGACTTGGGTGAATGTAACCAGACTTATACTCTCAGATTTTGTCATAGTTGTGGGTGTGAGGACTTATAATATGATAAAGTATATATGAGATGTGGTCTTGTGCGTAGGAGCGAAGTTAAATTATATATGCTTATGTGAGACCATGTTTTATAGTGATTGTGATTTATGCTTGATTACAGGTGTGGGTACTTCTGGTTCGGGATTGTTTGACTCACAATTTGTGCCCCGCGGTTGAGGCAAGTTCATGACAGGATAATGACTTTGCATATTCCCTGCAATCCCTTTTTATTATGATATTTGCTCATGTCAATGATGATTATGGTGATGGAGAAGACGATGACAAAGATATGTTGATTCAAGTACTTTGCTTGCATTTGCATATTTGCACTCATGATGATAGTGAAAGAAAGAGTTACCTACCTTGGGGTAGGCACCTTGGGTTGTGACCTACTTTGGAGGCAACCTCCATGTGTTGGAGTGAGTGGATGTCGACGGGCGTCCACTCAAGCGATACCGGTATACGCAATGAAATGAGATGAGCATGTAGGCATGTAGGACACCAATACATGTGTTGAGTTCTGATGAGTATGTTGTATAATAGAGACTTGGTATCTATACATGTGCAATGCTTACTATTCCTGTATGTACTTGCTAAGTCTTTGTACTCATCCTTGTTGTTTATATGTTTTTAGGTGAACCCTGAGGACGACATGCATGGGAGTCTTAATGTCGTTTCATTATCTTGGTGCAAAATCTCCTAAGGTAACTCACATTATATGCTTTCTCATTATCTTGGTGCAAAATAGTTGTTTGGCTTAATGCCGTTTCTGGTTGTGAAGGGCATTGTCATTGTAGACGACCTAACGTTGTTGCAACACCAAAATCAGTGAAATATATTGCCTTTTTTTGCTACTCATGACATCTCCTGGAATCTTTACTCCATAAAGTAAAGATTTAGATAACATCATATGTTCAGAGTTCAGTTCTTTTCTTATCTGAAACTAACATATTTTACAATGGGCATGATGGATGTTGCAAGTTCATTGATGATAGCCAAGGGTTCATGCTCGGAAACGACTACATCTTGCTCCATGTTGTCGGCTCAGCTAGAGTCCTTAATCACAAGGAGATGGGACATGTCAATTGTTAGAGTACACTTGACAGGTGCATTTTGTGAAATTCTAGCCAAAAGATTGATAGCATGCTTGCCTGCTTGTTCTTTTTAGTTCAAATAAATGTTCCTTTTCTTGTTGAATCCAAAGTAGCTAGCGGAAGAGCTAGTTCTTGGACCATTTAGTTTGAATAGCCAGTGAGGAATTAAGCATATATTTTCGACATGAGCCCCTTTAAATTGCTAGATGAGAAGGAATCTTAACTTAATGGGTCTTGTGAATTGGAATATACCATTTAGTTGAAATGATGCAATTTGCGTACTAACAAGTTTTCACTTGCTCGACGTGGGCACAGGGGTGATCGACGCTGACTAGCGCAGCCGGTGGGCGCTGTGCTCTTCAACCACTCGGAGGCGGACTTCTCTGTGAAGCCGGTGGCCACGCCGCGTAGATGGTTGTCCAAGTGATTTTGACGCCGGAGGTCGCCGAGGTGGAGGACCTCGACGCCACCGTCCGGGGGGAGGGAGGATTCCGGTCCACCGGCGTCTAAGCTTCGAGCCTTGGTAGATACATCTAGGGAGTGGTATGTTTAGGTTGGTGATGGAACACCAGGGAAGGTACCCACCTTTCGATGATGGTTGTGTGTGTCTGATGTTAAATGGAACCTTAAGAATGTTCTGTGACGTTGGTTTGGTTTGCACTGAACGTATTGCCATCCATGAATACTACATCTAACTTTTATTTTTTAATTCCTAAATTGTTAGTAGTAGCGTGGGAAATAAGTGAGCGCTACTAGTAGTAAGGTTAGTAGTAGCGCAGGTGCACCAGCGCTACTACTAACTTTTTAGTAGTAGCGCGGGTGCACCAGCGCTACTACTAACCATTTAGCTGTAGCGCGATAGTAGTAGCACGGGTACCCGCGCTACTAGTAGGCAGTTTTCCAGCGCTACTACTAGCCTTTTTCCTAGTAGTGTCCCAAAGATGAGAGGGTTGTTGGTGATGACGACGGCTTCTATTTCCCCCTCCGGGAGGGAAGTTATCCGGCGGAATCGCTCCGCCGGAGGGAAAAAGTGCTCCTGCCCAAGTTCCGCCTCGGGATGGTGGTGCTCCGTCCCAAAAGCCCCCCCCCCCTTATTTTTTCTAGGTCAAAACACCTTATGTACCAGAAAAGTTGGGCACCGGAGATGGGCTGGGCTAACCACAACCCACCAGGGTGCCCCTGGGGGCCTGGCGCTCCCTGGTGTCTTGTGGTCACCAGGTGGCCCCGCCTCAGGTAGTTATTTGCTCTAGTATTTTTCATATATTCCAAAATAATTCTCCGTAAATTTTCAGCTCAGTTGGAGTTGTGCAGAATAGGTAACTCTGACGTAGCTTTTTCAGGTCCAGAATTCCAGCTGCCGGCATTCTCCCTCTTTGTGTAAACCTTGCATATTAAGAGAGAAAAGGCATTAGAATTACTCGATAAAGCATTATTATGCATAAAAACATTATAAATAACTGTATGAAAACATGATGTAAAATGGACGTATCAGCAACCCATCATGTAATAACTACTCCACAATGCATTCCCTTAGGCCCAAAGATGGTGAAGTGCCATGTAGTCGACGTTCACATGACACCACTAAGGGAACCACAACATACATATCATCAAAATTTCAAACACGTATGAAGTTCACATGATTACTTGCAACATGACTTCTCCCGTAACCTCAAGAACAAAAGTAACTACTCACAAATGATAATCATGCTCAAGATCAGAGGGGTATTAAATAGGATAATGGATCTGAACATATAATCTTCCACCAAATAAACCATATAGTAATCAACTACAACATGTAATAAACACTACTAGTCACCCACTGGTACCAATCTGAGGTTCCGGTACAAAGATTGAACACAACAGATGAACTAGGGTTTGAGAGAAGATGGTGATGTTGAAGATGTTGATGGAGATTAGCCTCCCAAAGATGAGAGGATTGTCGGTGATAGCGATGGCTTCTATTTCCCCCTCCGGGAGGGAAGTTCACTCGGCGGAATCGCTCCGCCGGAGGGCAAAAGTACTCCTGCGCAAGTTCCGCCTCGGGATGGCGGTGCTCCGTCCCGAAAGTCCCCCCCCCCCCTTATTTTTTCTAGGTCAAAAGACCTTATGTACCAGAAAAGTTGGGCACCGGAGGTGGGCTGGGCTGACCACAACCCACCAGGGTGCCCCTGGGGGCCTAGCGCGCCTTGGTGTGTTTTGGTCACCAGATGCCCCCACCCCCTTCCAGTATTTTTCATATATTCCAAAATAATTCTTCGTAAATTTTCAGCTCATTTGAAGTTGTGCAGAATAGGTAACTCTGACGTAGCTTTTTCAGGTCCAGAATTCCAGCTTACGGCATTCTCCCTCTTTGTGTAAACCTTGCATATTGTGAGAGAAAAGGCAATACAATTACTCGATAAAGCATTATTATGCATAAAAACATTATAAATGACAATACGAAAACATGATGTAAAATGGACGTATCAACAACCCATCATCTAGTAACTACTCCACAATGCATTCCCTTAGGCCCAAAGATGTTTAAGTGCCATGTAGTCGACGTTCATATGACACCACTAAGGGAATCACAACATACATATCACCAAAATATCAAACACATATCGAGTTCACATGATTACTTGCAACATGACTTCTCCCGTGACCTCAAGAACAAAAGTAACTACTCACAAATGATAATCATGCTCAAGATCAGAGGGGTATTAAATAGCATAATGGATCTGAACATATAATATTCCACAAAATAAACCTTATAATAATCAACTACAAGTTGTAATCAACACTACACCCACAGGTACCAATATGAGGTTCCGGTATAAAGATTGAACACAAGAGATGAACTACGATTTGAGGGGAGATGGTGCTGTTGAAGATGTTGATAGAGATTGGCCTGCCAAAGATGAGAGGGTTGGTGGTGATGACGATGGCTTCAATTTCCCCCTCCAGGAGGGAAGTTCCTCCGGCAGAATCGCTCCGTTGGAGGACAAAAGAGCTCCTACCCAAGTTTCACCTCGAGCCGGAGGTGCTCCGTGCCGAAAGTCCTCTTCTTATTTTTTCTAGGTCAAAAGACTTTATGTACCAGAAAAGTTGTGCACCGGAGGTGTGCTGTGCTGATCACAACCCACCGCGGTGCCCCTAGGGAGCCTGGCGAGCCCTGGTGTCTTGTGGTCACCGGGTGGACCCCCCCTCCAGTAGTTATTTGCTCCAGTATTTTTCATATATTCCAAAATAATTCTCCGTAAATTTTCAGCACATTCGGAGTTGTGCATAATAGGTATCTCATACGTAGCTTTTTCAGGTCCAAAATTCCAGCTTTTGGCATTCTCCCGCTTTGTGTAAACCTTGCATATTATGAGAGAAAAGGCATTAGAATTACTCGATAAAGCATTATTATGTGTAAAACATTCTAAATGACAGTACGAAAAAATGATGTAAAATGGACATATCAACAACCCATCATCTAATAACTACTCCACAATGCATTCCCTTAGGCCCAAAGATGGTGCAGTGCCATGTAGTCGACGTTCATATGACACCACTAAGGGAATCACAACATATATATCTTCAAAATATCAAACACATATCAAGTTCACATGATTACTTGCAACATGACTTGTCCCATGACCTCAAGAACAAAAGTAACTACTCACAAATGATAATCATGCTCAAGATCAGAGGGGTATAAAATAGCATAATAGATCTGATTATATAATCTTCCACCAAATAAACCATATAGTAATCAACTACAACATGTAATCAACACTATAAGTCACCCACAGGTACCAATCTGAGGTTCCGGTACAAAGGTTGAACACAATAGATGAACTTGGGTTCGAGAGAAGATGGTGATGTTGAAGATGTTGATGGAGATTGCCCTCCCAAAGATGATAGGGTTGTTGGTGATGACGATGGCTTCTATTTCCCCCTCCGGGAGGGAAGTTCCCCCGGCGGAATCGCTCCACCGAAGGGCAAAATTGCTCTTGCCCAAGTTCCGCCTCGAGATGGCGGTGCTCCATCCCGAAAGTCCCCCCCTTATTTTTTCTAGGTCAAAAGACCTTATGTACTAGAAAAGTCCGGAGGTGGGCTTGGCTGACCACAACCCACTAGGGTGCCCCTGGGGGCCTGGCGCGCCCTGGTGTCTTGTGGTCAGCAAGTGCCCCCCTCCGGTATTTATTTGCTCCTGTATTTTTCATATATTCCAAAATAATTCTCCTTAAATTTTCAGCTCATTTGGAGTTGTGCAGAATAGGTAACTCTGACGTAGCTTTTTTAGTTCTAGAATTACACCTGCCGGCATTCTCCCTCTTTGTGTAAACCTTTCATATTATGAGAGAAAATGCATTAGAATTACTCGATAACGCATTATTATGCATAAAAACATTATAAATAACAGTATGAAAACATGATGTAAAATGGACGTATTAGCAACCCATCATGTAATAACTATTCCACAATGCCTTCCCTTAGGCCCAAAGATGGTGAAGTGCCATGTAGTCGACGTTCATATGACACCACCAAGGGAATCAAAACATACATATCATCAAAATATCGAACACATATCAAGTTCACATGATTACTTGCAACATGACTTCTCTCGTGACCTCAAGAACAAAAGTAACTACTCGCAAATGATAATCATGCTCAAGATCAGAGGGGTATTAAATAGCATAATGGATCTGAACATATAATATTCCACAAAATAAACCTTATAATAATCAACTACAAGTTGTAATCAACACTACACCCACAGGTACCAATATGAGGTTCCGGTATAAAGATTGAACACAAGAGATGAACTACGGTTTGAGGGGAGATGGTGCTGTTGAAGATGTTGATAGAGATTGGCCTGCCAAAGATGAGAGGGTTGTTGGTGATGATGATGGCTTCAATTTCCCCCTCCAGGAGGGAAGTTCCTCCGGCAGAATCGCTCCGTTCGAGGACAAAAGAGCTCCTGCCCAAGTTTCACCTCGAGCCGGCGGTGCTCCGTGTCGAAAGTCCTCTTCTTATTTTTTCTAGGTCAAAAGACTTTATGTACCAGAAAAGTTGGGCACCGGAGGTGTGCTGTGCTGATCACAACCCACCGCGGTGCCCCTGGGGAGCCTGGCGAGCCCTAGTGTCTTGTGGTCACCGGGTGCCCCCCCCCCTCCAGTAGTTATTTGCTCCAGTATTTTTCATATATTCCAAAATAATTCTCCGTAATTTTTCAACTCATTCGGAGTTGTGCAGAATAGGTATCTCTAATATAGCTTTTTCAGGTCCAGAATTCTATCTGCCTGCATTCTCCCTCTTTGTGTAAACCTTGCATATTATGAGAGAAAAGGCATTAGAATTACTCGATAAAGCATTATTATGTGTAAAACATTAAAAATGATAGCACAAAAACATGATGTAAAATGGACGTATCAACAATGCATCATCTAATAACTACTCCACAATGCATTCCCTTAGGCCCAAAGATGGTGAAGTGCAATGTTGTCAACGTTCACATGACACCACTAAGGGAATCACAACATAAATATCTTCAAAATATCAAACACATATCAAGTTCACATGATTACTTGCAACATGATTTCTCCCGTGACCTCAAGAACAAAAGTAACTACTCACAAATGATAATCATGCTCAAGATCAGAGGGGTTTAAATAGCATAATAGATCTGATTATATAATCTTCCACCAAATAAACCATATAGTAATCAGCAACCACATGTAATCAACACTACTAGTCACCCACAGGTACCAATCTGAGGTTCCGGTACAAAGATTGAACACAATGGATGAACTAGGGTTTGAGAGAAGATGGTGATGTTGATGGAGATTGGCCTCCCAAAGATGATAGGGTTGTTGGTGATGACGATGGCTTCTATTTCCCCCTCCGAGGGGGAAGTTCCCCTGGCGAAATCGCATCGCCGAAGGGCAAAAGTGCTCTTGGCCATGTTCCTCCTCGAGATGGCAGTGCTCCATCCCGAAAGTCCCCCCCCCCTATATTTTCTAGGTCAAAAGACCTTATGTACCAGAAAAGTTGGGCACCAGAGGTGGGCTGGGCTGACCACAACCCACTAGGGTGCCCCTCGAGGCCTGGCGCACCCTGGTGTCTTGTGGTCACCAGGGGGGCCCCCTCGGGTATTTATTTGCTCCTGTATTTTTCATATATTCCAAAATAATTCTCCTTAAATTTTCAGCTCATTTGGAGTTGTGCAGAATAGGTAACTCTGACGTAGCTTTTTCAGGTCCAGAATTACAGCTGTCGGCATTCTCCCTCTTTGTGTAAACCTTTCATATTATGAGTGAAAAGGCATTAGAATTACTCGATAACGCATTATTATGCATCAAAACATTATAAATAACAATATGAAAACATGATGTAAAATGGACGTATCAGCAACCCATCATGTAACAACTACTCCACAATGCATTCCCTTAGGCCCAAAGATGGTGAAGTGCCATGTAGTCGACGTTCATATGACACCACTAAGGGATTTAAAACATACATATCATCAAAATATCGAACACATATCGAGTTCACATGATTACTTGCGACATGACTTCTCCCGTGACCTCAAGAACAAAAGTAGCTACTCACAAATGATAATCATGCTCAAGATCAGAGGGGTATTAAATAGCATAATGGATCTGAACATATAATCTTCCACCAAATAAACCTCATAGTAATCAATTACAAGATGTAATCAACACTACAACCACAGGTACCAATATGAGGTTCCGGTATTGATACGTCTCCAACGTATCTATAATTTTTGATTGTTCCATGCTATTATATTATCCGTCTAGGATGTTTTATATGCAATTATATGCTATTTTATATGATTTTTGGGACTAACCTATTAACCCAGAGCCCAGTGCCAGTTTCTTTTTTCCCCTTGTTTTTGAGTTTTGCAGAAAAGGAAAACCAAACGGAGTCCAATTGAGTTGAAATTTGACGGAGATCATTTTTGGACTAGAAGAAGCCCACGGAGTACCGGAAGTGGGCCAGAAAAGCCCCGAGGACACCACAAGGGTGGGGGGTGCGCCCTACCCCCCTGGGCGCGCCCCCCTTCCTCGTGGCCGCCTCGGGGACCCCCCTGACTTGTTCCCGACGCCAAATCCTCTTATATATACAGAAACTTCCAGAAAGAAACCTAGATCGGGAGTTCCGCCGTCGCAAGCCTCTGTAGCCACCGAAAACCAATCTAGACCCGTTCCAGCACCCTGCCGGAGGGGGGAATCCCTCTCCGGTGTTCATCTTAATCATCCCGGCGCTCTCCATGACGAGGAGGGAGTAGTTCACCCTCGGGGCCGAGGGTATGTACCAGTAGCTATGTGTTTGATCTATCTCTCTTGTGTTCTTGAGGTGGTACGATCTTGATGTATCACGAGCTTTGCTATTACAGTTGGATCTTATGATGTTTCTCCCCCTCTACTCTCTTGTAATGGATTGAGTTTTCCCTTTGAAGTTATCTTATCGGATTGAGTCTTTAAGGATTTGAGAACACTTGATGTATGTCTTGCATGTGCTTATCTGTGGTGACAATGGGATATCACGTGATCTAGTTGATGTATGTTTTGGTGATCAACTTGCGGGTTCCGTAATAATGTGAACTTATGCATAGGGGTTGGCACACGTTTTTGTCTTGACTCTCCGGTAGAAACTTTGGGGCACTCTTTGAAGTTCTTTGTGTTGGTTGAATAGATGAATCTGAGATTGTGTGATGCATATCGTATAATCATACCCACGGATACTTGAGGTGACATTGGAGTATCTAGGTGACATTAGGGTTTTGGTTGATTTGTGTCTTAAGGTGTTATTCTAGTACGAACTCTATGATAGATCGAACGAAAAGAATAGCTTCGTGTTATTTTACTACAGACTCTTGAATAGATCGATCAGAAAGGATAACTTTGAGGTGGTTTCGTACCCTACAATAATCTCTTCGTTTGTTCTCCGCTATTAGTGACTTTGGAGTGACTCTTTGTTGCATGTTGAGGGATAATTATATGATCCAGTTATGTTATTATTGTTGAGAGAAATTGCACTAGTGAAAGTATGAACCCTAGGCCTTGTTTCAACGAATTGCAATACCGTTTACGCTCACTTTTATCATTAGTTACCTTGCTGTTTTTATATTTTCAGATTACAAAAACTTATATCTACCATCCATATTGCACTTGTATCACCATCTCTTCACCGAACTAGTGCACCTATACAATTTACCATTGTATTGGGTGTGTTGGGGACACAAGAGACTCTTTGTTATTTGGTTGCAGGGTTGTTTGAGAGAGACCATCTTCATCCTACGCCCCCCACGGATTGATAAACCTTAGGTCATCCACTTGAGGGAAACTTGCTATTGTCCAACAAACCTCTGCACTTGGAGGCCCAACAACGTCTACAAGAAGAAGGTTGTGTAGTAGACATCAAGCAGTTTCTAGCGCCGTTGCCGGGGTGGTTAGTGCTTGAAGGTATATCTTTAGATCTTGCAATCAAATCTTTTAGTTTCTTGTTTTATCACTAGTTTAGTTTATAAAAGAAAACTACAAAAAAATGGAATTGAGGTTACCTCATATGCTTCATCTTTTTAATGTCTTTCGTGAAAATGATGGAAAGTAAAATTGTGCTCAAGTGCTAGAAGAAGAATGCATTAGAATGTTTGGCACTAAATCTTTGAATGATGAGCATGATTGCAATGTTGTTAGTATGAACTCTTTGAATATCCATAGTACTAATGATGATTGCACTAGTCATGATGAAAATGTCTCTTATAAGCATGTCAACTTTTGTGGAACACATAGAGTTTGCAAGTACACACCAAATAGGGAAGATAGATTTTGCAAGAGGCATAAGTATGTGGAAACTAAATGGCTGCAAGAAAGGCTAGATGATTGTGCTGAAAGATTCAATATTTATCGCCATCCTTGTGAACTTTGCAATGAACATGGTCATTTAAAGCTACAATGCTATTTGTTTCATGATCAAATCGTCTCCAAAAATTGTGATAACTTGATTACCCTTGAGCATCATAAAGAGCTTAGTCTTCTTTTGGGGTATGAAGAAATGAAACGTATAACTGAGGGTATTCCAAAATTTAATCTTGATAGATTCCTTGATTTTGATCTAGAAGAAATTTTTATGTATTGTGCGGTGAATTGCATTGAAAATCCTTATATTGCCAATTACATAAAGACAAGAAAACAAATAGAAGATGAAGAGAATACTAATGAAAGGGAAGAGACTTCCCAATATCCTTCTATTATTTCTTATGATGAATCAGGTAACGAGGAGGAGCCTTCTATTCAACCAATCTCATTAATAAGGAGCTCCAAAAAGAGGATTAAACCCACACATAATGTGAAAAAGAAAAAGAAAAGACAGAGAAGCAAAGGTGAAAAGGTATCCCTCCCAAATGATGTTGCTCCTATTACTCATTGTGATGATGATAATTGCTATACTATTGGTGCTATCCATACTATTAATGATGAGAGTGATTATGCTTATGATATGAAAAGGCCCAAGCTTGGGGATGCTATGTTTGATGAGAATGACATGTTTGAGAATATATTTGCTGCAATTTATGTTTGTCCCAAGCTTGGGGATGCTATGTTTAATGAAGATGATATTTTTAGCCTCCCAAGTTTTGATGAGCAAATTTATTATGATGATAGCATGCCTCCTATTTATGATGACTATTGTGATGAAACTTATGCTATAAAAAGTAGTGATGATTATATTTATAAAACTTGTCATGATTATGATTACCCTTTTTCTAAACATTACTCTTTTAATGTGGAAACAATTTATAGTATTCGAGTTTCTTATGATACTCCCACTATTCCGAATGAGAAGAAATTTGCTTATGTGGAGAGTAATAAAAATTCTATGCTTGTAGATCATGAAACGAATGCTTTATGTGATGGTTATATTGTTGAATTCATTCATGATGCTACTGAAAATTATTATGAGGGAGGAACATATGCTTGTAGGAATTGCAATAATATCAAGTTTCCTCTCTATGTGCTTAAAGTTTCAAAGTTATGCTTGTTTTGCCTTCCTATGCTAGTTGATTATTGTTCCCATAAGTTGTTTGCTCACAAAATCCCTATGCATAGGAAGTGGGTTAGACTTAAATGTGCTAGTCATATTCTTCATGATGCTCTCTTTATGTTTCAATTCTTATCTTTTATATGAGCATCATTGAAATCATCATGCCTAGCTAGGGGCGTTAAACTTTAGCGCTTGTTGGGAGGCAACCCAATTTTACTTTTGTTCCTTGATTTTTGCTCCTGTTTAGTAATAAATAATCTATCTAGCCTCTGGTTAGGTGTGGTTTTATGTTTTAATTAGTGTTTGTGCCAAGTAGAACCTTTGGGAAGACTTGGGTGAAGTCTTTATGATCTTGCTGTAAAAAACAGAAACTTTAGCGCTCACGAGATTAGCTGACATTTTTTACTGGAGAGTGATTTTAGGTTGATTCTTTTTGAAGATGATTAATAGACAAATTATTCACATCCATCAATTTATTTCAGAATTTTTGGAGTTGCAGAAGTATACGTTTGATATAGATTACTACAGATTGTTCTGTTTTTGACAGATTCTGTTTTCATTGTGTTGTTTGCTTATTTTGATGAATCTATGAGTAGTATCGGAGGGTATGAACCATAGAGAAGTTGGAATACAGTAGATATTACACCAGTATGAATTTAGAATGAGTTCACAACAGTACCTAAGTGGTGATTTATTTTCTTATACTAACGGAGCTTACGAGTTTCCTGTTAAGTTTTGTGTTGTGAAGTTTTCAAGTTTTGGGTAAAGATTTGATGGACTATGGAATAAGGAGTGGCAAGAGCCTATGCTTGGGGATGCCCAAGGCACCCCAAGGTAGGACAACCAAGAGCCTAAGCTTGGGGATGCCCTGGATGGCATCCCCTCTTTCGTCTTCGTTCATCGGTAACTTTACTTGGAGCTATATTTTTATTCACCACATATATGTGTTTTGCTTGGAGCGTCATTTTATTTTATTTTATTTTGCTTGCAGTTTGAATAAAATACCAAGATCTGAAATTCTTAAATGTTAGAGAGTCTTCACATAGTTGCATAATTATTCGACTACTCATTGATCTTCACTTATATCTTTTGGAGTAGTTTGTCATTTGCTCTAGTGTTTCACTTATATCTTTTTAGAGCACTACGGTGGTTTTATTTTGAAGAAATAGATGAACTCTCGTGCTTCACTTATATTATTTTGAGAGTCTTAAACAGCATGGTAATTTGCTTTGGTTATGAATTTAGTCCTAATATGATGGGCATCCAAGAGGGATATAATAAAAAGGGGGGGGGGGGGGGGGGGGGGGGGGGGGGGGGGGGGGGGGGGGGGGGGGGGGGGGGGGGGGGGGGGGGGGGGGGGGGGGGGGGGGGGGGGGGGGGGGGGGGGGGGGGGGGGGGGGGGGGGGGGGGGGGGGGGGGGGGGGGGGGGGGGGGGGGGGGGGGGGGGGGGGGGGGGGGGGGGGGGGGGGGGGGGGGGGGGGGGGGGGGGGGGGGGGGGGGGGGGGGGGGGGGGGGGGGGGGGGGGGGGGGGGGGGGGGGGGGGGGGGGGGGGGGGGGGGGGGGGGGGGGGGGGGGGGGGGGGGGGGGGGGGGGGGGGGGGGGGGGGGGGGGGGGGGGGGGGGGGGGGGGGGGGGGGGGGGGGGGGGGGGGGGGGGGGGGGGGGGGGGGGGGGGGGGGGGGGGGGGGGGGGGGGGGGGGGGGGGGGGGGGGGGGGGGGGGGGGGGGGGGGGGGGGGGGGGGGGGGGGGGGGGGGGGGGGGGGGGGGGGGTCCATAGCCCGTTGATACGCCTAGTTGATGTGAGACTATCTTCTCCTTTTTGTCTTCTCCACAACCACCATTCTATTCTACCTATAGTGCTATGTCCATGGCTCGCGCTCATGTATTGCGTGAAGATTGAAAAAGTTTGAGAACATCAAAAGTATGAAATAATTGCTAGGCTTGTCATCGGGGTTGTGCATAATTTAAATATTTTGTGTGATGAAGATAGAGCATAGCCAGACTATATGATTTTGTAGGGATAGCTTGCTTTGGTCATGTTATTTTGAGAAGACATGATTGCTTTGTTAGTATGCTTGAAGTATTATTGTTTTCATGTCAATATTAAACTTTTGTTTTGAATCTTATGGATCTGAATATTCTTGCCACAATAAAGAAGATTACATTGATAAATATGTTAGGTAGCATTCCACATCAAAAATTCTGTTTTTATCATTTACCTACTCGAGGACGAGCAGGAATTAAGCTTGGGGATGCTGATACGTCTCCAACGTATCAGCAATTTTTGATTGTTCCATGCTATTATATTATCCTTATAGGATGTTTTATATGCAATTATATGCTATTTTATATGATTTTTGGGACTAACCTATTAACCCAGAGCCCAGTGCCAGTTTCTGTTTTTTCCTTGTTTTTGAGTTTTGCAGAAAAGGAAAACCAAACGGAGTCCAATTGAGCTGAAATTTGACGGAGATCATTTTTGGACCAGAAGAAGCCCACGGAGTACCGGAAGTGGGCCAGAAGAGCCCCGAGGCCACCACGAGGGTGGGGGCGCGCCCCCTGCCTCGTATGGCTGCCTCGGGGACCCCCCTGACTTTCTCCCGACGCCAAAACCTCTTATATATACAGAAACTTCCAGAAAGAAACCTAGATCGGGAGTTCCGCCGCCGCAAGCCTCTGTAGCCACCGAAAACCAATCTAGACCCATTCCGGCACCCTGCCGGAGGGGGGAATCCCTCTTCGGTGGCCATCTTCATCATCCCGGTGCTCTCCATGACGAGGAGGGAGTAGTTCACCCTCGGGGCTGAGGGTATGTACCAGTAGCTATGTGTTTGATCTCTCTCTCTCTCGTGTTCTTGAGGTGGTACGATCTTGATGTATCGCGAGCTTTGCTATTATAGTTGGATCTTATGATGTTTCTCCCCCTCTACTCTCTTGTAATGGATTGAGTTTTCCCTTTGAAGTTATCTTATCGGATTGAGTCTTTAAGGATTTGAGAACACTTGATGTATGTCTTGCCTGTGCTTATCTGTGGTGACAATGGGATATCACGTGATCTACTTGATGTATGTTTTGGTGATCAACTTGCGGGTTCCGTAACATTGTGAACTTATGCATAGGGGTTGGCACACGTTTTCGTCTTGACTCTCCGGTAGAAACTTTGGGGCACTCTTTGAAGTTCTTTGTGTTGGTTGAGTAGATGAATATGAGATTGTGTGATGCATATCGTATAATCATACCCACGGATACTTGAGGTGACATTGGAGTATCTAGGTGACATTAGGGTTTTGGTTGATTTGTGTCTTAAGGTGTTATTCTAGTACGAACTCTATGATAGATCGAACGGAAAGAATAGCTTCGTGTTATTTTACTACGGACTCTTGAATAGATCGATCAGAAAGGATAACTTTGAGGTGGTTTCGTACCCTACAATAATCTCTTCGTTTGTTCTCCGCTATTAGTGACTTTGGAGTGACTCTTTGTTGCATGTTGAGGGATAGTTATATGATCCAGTTATGTTATTATTGTTGAGAGAACTTGCACTAGTGAAAGTATGAACCCTAGGCCTTGTTTCAACGCATTGCAATACCGTTTACACTCACTTTTATCATTTGTTACCTTGCTGTTTTTATATTTTCAGATTACAAAAACTTATATCTACCATCCATATTGCACTTGTATCACCATCTCTTCGCCGAACTAGTGCACCTATACAATTTACCATTGTATTGGGTGTGTTGGAGACACAAGAGACTCTTTGTTATTTGGTTGCAGGGTTGTTTGAGAGAGACCATCTTCATCCTACGCCTCCCACGGATTGATAAATCTTAGGTCATCCACTTGAGGGAAACTTGCTACTGTCCTACAAACCTCTGCACTTGGAGGCCCAACAACGTCTACAAGAAGAAGGTTGTGTAGTAGACATCAGGTATAAAGATTGAACACAAGAGATGAACTACGGTTTGAGGGGAGATGGTGCTATTGAAGATGTTGATAGAGATTGGCCTCACAAAGATGAGAGGGTTGTTGGTGATGACGATGGCTTCAATTTCCCCCTCCAGGAGGGAAGTTCCCCCGGTAGAATTGCTCCATCGGAGGACAAAAGTGCTCCTGCCTAAGTTCCGCCACGAGACGGCGGTGCTCCGTGCCGAAAGTACTCTTCTTATTTTTTTCAAGGTCAAAAGACCTTATGTACCAGAAAAGTTGGGCACCGGACGTGGGCTGGGCTGACCACAACCCACCTTGGTGCCCCTCGGGAGCCTGGCGCGCCCTGGTGTCTTGTAGTCACCAGGTGCCCCCCCTCCGGTATTTATTTGCTCCAGTATTTTTCATATATTCCAAAATAATTCTCCGTAAATTTTCAGCTCATTTTGAGTTGTGCAGAATAGGTAACTCTGACATAGCTTTTTCAGGTCCTTAATTTTTCTAGGTTGTCGGAGATATACCCCGCGGTATGACCCGGCCGGAAGTATGACCCGGCCGGACTTGGCGACTCACTAGTGACCCGCCCTGACTTGGCGACTCACTAAGTGACCCGCCCGGATCTCTCCACTCACTGATGACCCGGCCGGGCCTAGTGACTCATTGGTGACCCGGTAGGCGGGACAGAGGAGCGACAAGACCCGGTGGCCCATAAGGCGGCTCATGGAAGGCCAGCTAATGTTATGGTAGGCCGGCTTAAGAGGAAAGCATAAGGAACATTCCCTTACAAAGGAAGCAAGACTAGGACTCCACTTGTAATAGAGTAATCCTAATTCTACTAGGACTAGTCATGTAAACCCGCCCCTCCAACTTATATAAGGAGGGACAGGGCACCCCAAGAGGGAAAAGTTTTACAAGTCTAGAGAGACAGACAAGTCAATAGCTCTCGACATAGAGCACCCTTGTAATTGTGATCATCATCATCAATATCAATGAAGCAGGAGTAGGCTTTTACCTCCGCCGTGAGGGGCCGAACCTGGGTAAAAAACCTCGCGTCTCTCGTCGCACTCAACCCCTCCCAAGCTACTACATAGATGCGTTGGGCTCACGACTAAGTCCACACTAGGACATATGCCGTGACAAATCCACGACAGTTGGCGCCCACCGTGGGGCCCGCGCACGGTGGTGATGAGTTCTTAAAGAGATCTCTTCAGGAATCGAGAAGCTTGTGATGTGCTGAGTGAAAAAAAAGCCGGCAAGTTCATCGTTCATCTGTTACAACTCATGGGCGAGAAGAATATTTTTATTGACGAAATTTGAGATCGAGGAGATTGGGATTGTGTGCGCTACCGCACGCGTCGCTAGGCGATCCGCCGAGTTCGACTCTCTGTTGTTGTGTTTCCGCGTGCGACCTGGCAGTCTGTCCGGGTCGCTGAATCTTACTGTTTTTCCCACGGCATGGAAGTTTGAGACCTATCCAGTTACGCTGTCATACAACTTTCGCTGGTTAAAGTTTAAGGCGACAGCAACACAGCAATTCACCAGGGGCCGGGGGGCTCTCATTTACACCTTTTCTTTCTCTCTCCTACCTCCAGCTTGAGAGTCGCCGGCTCCTCCCCGGCTCCTCTCCCCTACTCCTCCGGCGGCCTCGCCGGCCGGACGGGATGGGGGAGAGGAGGCCGGCTCCCTCCTGTAGATATCTGTAGAAGTAGGGTTTGGTTTAGAGCTTGTCTACGTTTTGCCTCTATGGCGTATGGCGCTATGCTGATGGGGATTTGGTCGCCGGAATATGCGAGCTGTTGCCGGTGGCTGGTGGTGGTGTTCCTGCTGTCCATGGCGCTCCAGAGGATGGAGCTGGAGATGGGCGGCGGTTCCTCTGCATCCCCTCTAAATAAGCTCGAGTTCAGCTCAGATCTGAGGAACTTGGGAAGTTCCTCTCCTCAGTATACCCATCGTGGTGGTGGTGGGTGCTGGGAAGATGGTTTCTTGCCTCGTTTTCAATCTGTGCTGCAGGGATTTCAAGCTGCAACCACTCCCAGGAGCTCCTTAGCAGTGGACTCGCGACGGCCGACGCCGTCTTGCCGCTGCTCCTTTAGGCCGAAAGGCGGCCCTCCTCAGCCACAAGATGGTGGCTGCTCTTCCTCCAGGCTCCAGGCCGATGCGGAGGATCTTCGACTCCGTCCGAACGCAGCTCAGCGGCGCCGCCCCAAGTGGTTTGTCCGCGACGACAGCATCGCTAGTTCGGGCGTCGTGTTCATCTCGTCGCTGCGGTGGAGAAGGACTCAATCGCGTTTTTCAGCTTATCTTCAGGGTCCTTGTTGTAAAAGTGCAGGTCCTGGCTGTAATTTTCTTTTCTTTTTGGACTTCTATGTAACTTGTAAGCCCACCGCTGGAATATAACGTGCAGCTTCTGGGTCCTTCGGGACCCAACCCTTGTTCAAAAAAAAAAAAAAAAAAGGGGGGGGGGGGAAAAAAAAAACACAGCAATTCACCAGGAGATTTGATAGATCACTGTTGCTACTATTTGTGTGAAGGAATCCAAGACGATCTGCTACGTGGTTGCAAGTAATATTATAGTGCTAGCTATTGTGTCACATGAAGCCATCTGTTCGCCAATCAAAGCATAAGATAAAAAAGGGGGTTAGAGCAACTCCAATGGGGCGAGCCATTTCGTCCGCCGCCCTCCGTTTGGGTCGGCGCAGACACAAAGGGCGGCCCAACGCGCCGACCCAAATGGACGCGCGTCCGCTTTTCGTCCGCGAGCGACCCATTCCCGGCCCATTTTTTAGCCCGATTTGCGTCGGCGCGGACACGAGACGGACGCGCGCGCGCCCTCTCCCCTTCCCGGGCCCGCTGGTCGGTGGCACATTGCCCTCTCCCCATCCAACAGCGCACCCTCGCCCGCCTCCTTCGTCGGCCGCCGGCCAGTTCAACATAGATAGTACCAAGGATCAACTGTTAAAAGAAAAGATGAACTACTCGCCAGGGGTGGCCGGATAATATGGATACATAGATAGTTCATAGCACAGACTGTTAAAAGAAAAGATCAACTACTCGTCGTTTTCCGACTCCGACTCGGTAATGTCCTCCTCCGACATCTGAATGTAGGCGTCAGCATACCGCTCGTCCTGGAAGTCCCAGGAGGACGCTTCTCTTAGCTTCATTTTCAATTGAGCGGCCTGCTTCTGCGCACGCTTGTCCTCCCGATAGGCGGCTCGCTCCGTCCTCCTCTCCTCCCTCTCCGTCCTCCTTTGCTTGTAGAACTGGCGCTCATCGACGATGTCCTGCGGGAAGCGTTCGCACCACACCACCATGGCTTCCACGTCCATCTCGGCGATGCGAGGCGACGCTGCCGCCTCCGGCGGTCACGACGATCCTTGTCGGTGAAAAGCCATGGGAGAGGGGCAAGATCCTGCGCCTGCTGGCTCGACACGTCGGGAAAATTCATCTCCCGATGAGGCCTCAGGAGGCGCCACGCCACCGCGTCGTGTGCGTGGGCCGCCTCCTCTGCGGTGTCAAAGGTGCCGAGAATGAGGCGTTTCTCGCCAAACCAGATCTCGGAGGAGAAGGCGCCGGAGCGGCGCTCGCGGACTCCGCGAAAATCCGAAGCGCCCAGGCGGCGCATCAACATGGTGGCGCAGAGGCGGCGAGGCTAGTGAGAGGGTGCGAGACGAGTGGGCGGCGGACAGTGTGGAGGGAGCGCCTTCTTAATAACGAGCGCCGGCCGCGGCGCGCCAAAACCAGCGCGCGAATCTTTCACGCGCGCTGGAGCGCCAAAACCGGCGCGCGCTAGGCCAATTTTTCCACGCGCGCGCGAACCTTTCCCGTGCGCTGGAACGCCAAAACCAGGGCGACGACATGGCCGCTGGCATGATCTATGCGCGCGCGGTCATGAAATGGGTCAGCGCGTTGAGCGCACTGCCGACCCAAATCTAAAAGAGGGCGGACGCCGGACGGGCAACCGACCCAAACGGACAAAAAGCGGACAAAAGCGCCGTCCGTTTGGGTCAGCCCGTTGGAGTTGCTCTTAGCAACATCGGCAGCAGGATAGAATACGGAGCAACCGACCATGATCCAGAGTAAAAAGCGGACGTGGACTCTTCCAAACCGACCACGACTCGGAAGTGGGCAGCGGTCTCCGCCTCTACGGATCCGCCTCGTGCTGCTCCGTTTGGCCTTGGCCCGCCTTGCCGGTGTCCCCTAGGCTGCTGCTTCGCCTTGAGCCGCCAAGCCGCTTCTGAGCAGCCCGGGCTCGCGGCCCCAAGCCGTTTTCACTCGCGTCAGCCGGCCGCCTGACCCGCCTCCTGTGGCCGCCTTGCCGTGGCCCGCCTCACTGGCATCCTCTACACCCGAGGCCGCCGCCGGCTCACCTCGCGCTGGCGCTGCCTCGTCCGCGTTGGCTGCGACCCACGCCCCCGTCACCTCCGCCTCCGAGCCGCGCCCTGTCGCTAGCCGTCGCTGGCCTCGGCCGACGTGTCTTCACGGGGCCGCCCGTGTCGCGAGCCACTCGCTTGTACTTCGACCTCGTCTCGCCACGGCGGCTCTCTATCGCCGTGTTAAGTCACCGCTGTTTTACTGTTATTACGAGCTACCGCCGTTGCCGTGGTTCACCCCGTTGGGTCGCTTCTGGCATGGCCTGTTTGGCACACCTCCGCCAATACGGTGTCACCTCTGTGACAAACCGGCCCTTGCTGAGGCTGCCTGTCAGCGACCTCCCTCCAGTGGGCTGCTGTTGGGCCATGGGCCTACCAGGAAACTACCACACACAGCCACTACAAGTAGGCAGAAGATGGACACGGGGGAAGTGGCTTGGACCGGACGGCGGCTTCGGCCGATAGGCTAGCTTATCTTCTTCCTCCTCCTGCTGTAATTCCCCTTCCTTTCTCTGAGCTTGTAATCAAATCCATGGTGATTGACTGAATCAGTGAGAGTGATCCTCACAATTGGCATCAGAGCCGTTCGATTCTCCACCAAATATCCATCCTAGAATTTTCCCCATCCAATCCCATGGAATTTCCACGACGGCGCGCCGAGCTCCTGGCGAGCCTCTCGCCGGAGGGTCGGGCGACGTATGAGGTTCTCAGGGCCCAGCTCGCCTGCGATGTGGATCGGAGCTTCGCTGAGTCCAAGACCAGGCTAGAGAAGGCCGTCGAGACGGCGTTCGGCGACCTCCACACCAAGCTGGACCGGACTATCGACGACCTCCGCTGGAAGGTGCGTAGCGACGACGGCCGTAGGTGTGCCCCTGCAGCGGCGACCTCTGTTTCATCGGCGACGAGCTCTACAACGTCTCTACGTCGCACCGCCTCCACCACCAATTGGGACGCGGCTTCTGTGCTCGCGGTGATACCCACGCGTGCCCCCGCAGCAGCGGCGTCGGCTTCATCAACGACGAGGTCGGACGCATTTCCGCCTGTCCCGCGCGGCACCGTCTCCACCATCCGTTCGCCCACGACATCCGCGGCCACCTCGACACCTCCGCGCGTCCCCGTACAGGTGCCACGGGACTCTACGTCAAGCTCGGTCCCTGCTACGCCTGCATCTACGAGCATCTCTTGCAGCGCCGTCATAGCCGACCCGACCGAGACCTACGCGCCGGACGACTCGCTCGATCCCACTGCGACGGCTTCCTCAGCAGCGAGGTCTTCTCCATCAGCGACCAGCGCCAGTCGGGCCGTGGCCTCCGTGCGTGCGGCGACGGACACATGCGTGCCCACTGCTGCGCCGTCGGACTCCACATCAACCCAGGCTGACCTCACTCTAGAGGTGTCTGTTGCTCTGGACGGCGTGTTCCCTACTGCTCCATCACCTACGATGGGGTCGACTACCCAATTGCTACATGTCCTCGAGCAAGTCAAGAAGCTGCCTGCTACCTGTTCGACCAATTGTGCGAGCAACAATTTGGGCACGGCATCCTCTGCGTCCTCAACTAATCAGGGCACTGCAACAAGATTGCTGCCACCAACAACTCTAGCGTTCACTCAGGAGCTCACAGTGCAAGCTGGGTTGTCGCCATCAACCTGCTCCTCCAACTCGGTGCATGAGGACGCCATTGACACTGACGACAACTACACCATGGAGGTGTTCATGGAAACTGATGGCATGTTCCTGACCACTCCAACAGCATCAGAAAGCTCAAGCTCCCAGTCACTGCAGTTGTTCGTTGACCGCGGACTTCAGACACCGCTGCCTACCAAGTGTTCGACAAAGGGCTTGACCATGGTCGTCGTGTCCCAGTTGTTCCACATCCTTGGCACCATTGACATCTCCGACCCAGACTCGTCGGCGTTGCATGACTCGGTTATCAACGAGGTTCACAGTAGGGTCAGCACCAGCTCATGTGGCCTTGGAAATGAAGAGCGCCCGGCTTGGCCGCCGCCGGAACTGCAGATTTTGCACGCAACTGGTATTCAACATCTGCAGCTATGTTCTCCTTGCTTAATTTCAACACAATTGCAAGCTATTCATGATCATGTTTATAAGTGGCTGAAGGTTGGGAGAAAAACAGAGAACATAGCTATAGTGGTACAGTTTGTACGCCGGATGCTTGAGAGCTTTTGGTCACAAAAACTGAATTACAAGTGGACGCACACCATAATGGCCATGTTTGATACTCTGCTGTACACTGTCTTCGGACAAATTATTCAGTCTGGTATTGAGCCGCTCGAGTGGAAACTTCCTTGGTCTTCAACTCAGGGTATTATCTGCAGGCCAATCAGAGCTTCTTTGCTGAAGGAATCAATGGGCATATCTAGCCAAACCTATTTGGATGGTGTGAATTCTTTTGCAGTGGTGTTGTACTGTAGTGGTGGAAGTGATTCATTATCTTCAGCCATTGCCCTTGACAGGTATGCTCCAACAAGCAAGTATACAGCTATGAATTACAGTGTTGCAGCCGCTATGTTTAAGGCCATTTCCAGAACCGAACAACCACAATACATGCTATGTGTTGCACCTGGAGATGAATTGAAGCCTTGGACATCTTGGGAGGCCTACTCACTGGGAAGTCTAATCACGATGCAACATTTTCCAACAAGTGATAGGTGGGTTACATCACCATGGGACCCTGGAGAGCATAATATTGGAACTGAGGTTTCTGTAAATCTGTTCAAGCTTCCAAAGGGCACACCATTGGCACTGATTACAGAAAAATTCACCAGGTTATATATGTTGGATCTTCTCAGAATTGTTCACCATAAGACGCCGTCATTTGTTGGAAATATGCTGCAGCATTATAACGCACACTCCAGGTTTGATGCTACTTATTTTGGTCCTAATTGTTGCCGATGGGAATTTGCATGGTTGCTAGTGGGATCATCGTGTGCTCATACAGGACCTGGAGGAAATAGAATTTTCAGCAATATGTCTGCCCCACTCCGACCGTTGAGTCTGAATGATTCAACATCCATGTTTCTTATGGCTGGCCTCTGGAACAAGGGGAATGTGGCAATCTGCCTGAACCTTAGAACAGTCCACCCTCCCAGATTTTGCTTGATTGATCAGCAACTGCCTCCAGGCACCGGCCACTTTCTTCAGGCAACAGAAGATACCTTGTGCATGAAGATTGTGGATGGACTTGCGAATCATTGCAGTAGTTGTTTTTTTCAGCAGATCCAGATTGCGATTGCAAGCATGCCTTACCTGGTGGTGCTATTTCCTTGGGATCCGGGTGACTTAGCAGTTGTTACTGAAGGTGTATGGACATTGCAACAGTTTCCTCATTCTAGGACCCCAAGTGTTTTTGGATATACTTCGCTGTTCAGCAAACCCTGCAACAGACATGGGATCTCGGTGAGCCGGTTCTTGATTGGGCGCAGTTTGATGTACAAATGCCTTGGGATCCCGGTGGTTCGACATGGAGTCGGCTTGAGGGCAAGCCGGATTTTTATGAGGGGGGATTGTCAGCGACCTCCCTCCAGTGGGCTGCTGTTGGGCCATGGGCCTACCAGGAAACTACCACACACAGCCACTACAAGTAGGCAGAAGATGGACACGGGGGAAGTGGCTTGGACCGGACGGCGGCTTCGGCCGATAGGCTAGCTTATCTTCTTCCTCCTCCTGCTGTAATTCCCCTTCCTTTCTCTGAGCTTGTAATCAAATCCATGGTGATTGACTGAATCAGTGAGAGTGATCCTCACAATTGGCATCAGAGCCGTTCGGTGTCACCTCTGTGACAAACCGGCCCTTGCTGAGTCTGCCTGTCAGCGACCTCCCTCCAGTGGGCTGCTGTTGGGCCATGGGCCTACCAGGAAACTACCACACACAGCCACTACAAGTAGGCAGAAGATGGACACGGGGGAAGTGGCTTGGACCGGACGGCGGCTTCGGCCGATAGGCTAGCTTATCTTCTTCCTCCTCCTCCTGTAATTCCCCTTCCTTTCTCTGAGCTTGTAATCAAATCCATGGTGATTGACTGAATCAGTGAGAGTGATCCTCACACTGCCCTTGCCGTGGTCAGCTCCGAACTGCCATCACAATGAGATGCCGCTCACAATGAGATGCCGGCTGCTTCTGAAAATACCCGGTCTGGTTCTTCTTCAACCCACCGGTGTTTTTTGCTTTTTGCTGCTGCTTCACCGGCCTTGCTGCCAAGCCGTTCCCGCGCGATCCCCGCTGCCGTGGTCTCTGCTGCTCCGGCCCGCCGCTGTGGTTGGTCGTGGTTTTTACCTCGCACTGTGCTAGGTTCAATGGAATGACTGCTACTCCTCAACTCATGATAGTTGTCAACGATTAGCTTTGCCACTGATTATAGTGAAAAGGATGTGAAGAAGTGTGATAAGCTGAATAATGTGCCACCACGGTCGCGGCCTCACTCATCTGAGCCGCCGTCGCGCCTCTGTCCCCGTGGCTTCTGCTACTTGTCCCTGCCGGTTGCGCCGCGTCGCCTCATCCTAGTGGATGATGGGAGTGGCGGCTTGGAGTTCATTCAGCGATTAAATTGGATCCAGCATAAGTACAAATGTCTGAAGACAACAGTGATGACCCTGAATATGAATTCGATGACTCTGACTTTAACTAGCAACCTGCTGATAAATTGGATGATTCAGATATGCCTCTAGGCATGGAGGTTACTATATTTTGGTTTTGGGGACCTGGCCAATGATGAGCAGGATGGAGCGTCAGATGAGTCCGCTACGGATGGAGTTACATGGAAATATAAGGCATTTCAGCAGTCAACATTGTTCAAAATTTCTCTGACCACCATTATGCTAGTACATCAGTGGGAAAGACAAACAGAGAATAGGCAAAGAAAATTCAACATGGCTGGAAACTTTTGGAGAAAGATCCACCAGGAGGAAAACAGTACTTGGAAATTGGTGATCGTGGGAGGGTTATACAAATCATCTCTTGCATAAGGATAATGGTATTGAACAGTAACACTCCCAAAGGAAGGGATTGCTAATCGTGGGAGTACCATGTTTACACTGGATGGGTTACAACATTACCAGATTATCCAAGGACGGTATTATACGGATCATTGGTCATCCGAACAAATCAGGTGACATCCATCTAAGTCTATTTTATTAGCACAAATTGTTTTTTGTCAAAGAACAATTATTTCGGTCCGCAATATATGGTGCAGGACAATGATTCATTATAAAGGTGGTGCCATGCCGTGCCCATGGAGAATTTGTTAGCATTGTCATGCATTGGCATCCGTGCCCGCTTGATGTTCAACAGGGCAAATTGTCTACTGCAAAGGTGATCATCATATCACGGAGTTTATTGAATAACTCATACCAGGAGTATACAATGAATGTTGCGAAGATCATCAACTCGCTTCAAGCTTCCGGTTTACATAAATTTTAGCGTTTTGCTGTTCAATTATATACCGGGTTATATCACGGACAAGTATGCAGAATCTCAAGACAACTCCTCAAGTCGTCTTAAGTCCCGGGGGCTACACAGTTATGACTCGGCAAAGTTGGCCAGTTTCAGCAAATTCAGGAACCCCGGGTCATTGGAGGGAAAATAACCCGGTCCTGGAGGCTACTGCCACATTTGTGAAAATTCAAAGGGCTGTCAGACAATTTCTGGCTTAAAAAATGCCTGGCAATCAAAAAAAAAAGTTCTAGCTTAATAGAAGAGTTCCGGATTATAAGAAAATATTCCGGTTCAATATCCGGCTCAACATCTGGTTCAAGAGGAATTCATCTCTCGCAAGTTTGAGTCCTCAGAAAAATTAAAGGTTGCCAAAGAGAACTTGCTGCCATGATGCGCGGTTCAAACATGGGTATCCTGCCTTATTGGCTTATCATATTATTGATCACTTGGGGGCTTCCTGCTCAATGAGCAAAGCTGTGACTACCCTCTTGATCTGGCTTGTACGCCTTGTTATAAATAATATGGGGCCTTCCTGCTCACTGAGCATAGCTATGATTACCCTTTGATCCGGCTTATACGCCTTGCTGCGGATGATTTTTTCTGCCCAAGTCAAATGTTACCAAAGAGAACTTGCTACAATGAGCAGTTCAAACATAGGTGACCTGCCTTGATGGTTTGTTATACATCACTTGGGGGCATCCTGTTCAATGAACATAGCTATAATTACCCTTTTTATCGGTTTGGATGCCAGGTGTATTCACCAAAAAATTCCGGTTTATCCTGCCTCGTATGTCTGCCACTCCGCCCAGGTAATCCTGGAATGACCCACCGTACTCTTGACAGTCAATCTTATAAAGACCCTGAACTTGTCAAAGTTAAAACGGTGATTGGTCATGTGAGGCCCGGCTTACAGGTTTGAATTAAGGATTAAATCTGTGGTTGTGCGGCCCATGAACAGTACTTGATATTGAGGCTTGGCGGCCTATAAAAGCCTTATTTTTCTGATTTGCTATTTCTTCTAAACATTTTTTGGATTCATATCCTTGTTCCATATTAACATATGGTTTAAAACAATTCAGGGCATGTAGCCTTAATCTTTATGACTCATATTTGAGCATATTTGGGGTTTTGATAAGCTTAAGTTTAAGTTTAAGTTTCAAGTATTAAGTATTAAGCTTAAGTTTGATTGTGTTAAGCTTAAGTTTGATTGTGTTAAATCTTTTATGAATACCAATGCTTTTCACAAGTTTAGCACTAAATATGGACTTGACTCTGAGATAGTAACCTCCTTTTGTGAATCATTGGGGGGGGGGGGGGGGGGGGGGGGGGGGGGGGGGGGGGGGGGGGGGGGGGGGGGGGGGGGGGGGGGGGGGGGGGGGGGGGGGGGGGGGGGGGGGGGGGGGGGGGGGGGGGGGGGGGGGGGGGGGGGGGGGGGGGGGGGGGGGGGGGGGGGGGGGGGGGGGGGGGGGGGGGGGGGGGGGGGGGGGGGGGGGGGGGGGGGGGGGGGGGGGGGGGGGGGGGGGGGGGGGGGGGGGGGGGGGGGGGGGGGGGGGGGGGGGGGGGGGGGGGGGGGGGGGGGGGGGGGGGGGGGGGGGGGGGGGGGGGGGGGGGGGGGGGGGGGGGGGGGGGGGGGGGGGGGGGGGGGGGGGGGGGGGGGGGGGGGGGGGGGGGGGGGGGGGGGGGGGGGGGGGGGGGGGGGGGGGGGGGGGGGGGGGGGGGGGGGGGGGGGGGGGGGGGGGGGGGGGGGGGGGGGGGGGGGGGGGGGGGGGGGGGGGGGGGGGGGGGGGGGGGGGGGGGGGGGGGGGGGGGGGGGGGGGGGGGGGGGGGGGGGGGGGGGGGGGGGGGGGGGGGGGGGGGGGGGGGGGGGGGGGGGGGGGGGGGGGGGGGGGGGGGGGGGGGGGGGGGGGGGGGGGGGGGGGGGGGGGGGGGGGGGGGGGGGGGGGGGGGGGGGGGGGGGGGGGGGGGGGGGGGGGGGGGGGGGGGGGGGGGGGGGGGGGGGGGGGGGGGGGGGGGGGGGGGGGGGGGGGGGGGGGGGGGGGGGGGGGGGGGGGGGGGGGGGGGGGGGGGGGGGGGGGGGGGGGGGGGGGGGGGGGGGGGGGGGGGGGGGGGGGGGGGGGGGGGGGGGGGGGGGGGGGGGGGGGGGGGGGGGGGGGGGGGGGGGGGGGGGGGGGGGGGGGGGGGGGGGGGGGGGGGGGGGGGGGGGGGGGGGGGGGGGGGGGGGGGGGGGGGGGGGGGGGGGGGGGGGGGGGGGGGGGGGGGGGGGGGGGGGGGGGGGGGGGGGGGGGGGGGGGGGGGGGGGGGGGGGGGGGGGGGGGGGGGGGGGGGGGGGGGGGGGGGGGGGGGGGGGGGGGGGGGGGGGGGGGGGGGGGGGGGGGGGGGGGGGGGGGGGGGGGGGGGGGGGGGGGGGGGGGGGGGGGGGGGGGGGGGGGGGGGGGGGGGGGGGGGGGGGGGGGGGGGGGGGGGGGGGGGGGGGGGGGGGGGGGGGGGGGGGGGGGGGGGGGGGGGGGGGGGGGGGGGGGGGGGGGGGGGGGGGGGGGGGGGGGGGGGGGGGGGGGGGGGGGGGGGGGGGGGGGGGGGGGGGGGGGGGGGGGGGGGGGGGGGGGGGGGGGGGGGGGGGGGGGGGGGGGGGGGGGGGGGGGGGGGGGGGGGGGGGGGGGGGGGGGGGGGGGGGGGGGGGGGGGGGGGGGGGGGGGGGGGGGGGGGGGGGGGGGGGGGGGGGGGGGGGGGGGGGGGGGGGGGGGGGGGGGGGGGGGGGGGGGGGGGGGGGGGGGGGGGGGGGGGGGGGGGGGGGGGGGGGGGGGGGGGGGGGGGGGGGGGGGGGGGGGGGGGGGGGGGGGGGGGGGGGGGGGGGGGGGGGGGGGGGGGGGGGGGGGGGGGGGGGGGGGGGGGGGGGGGGGGGGGGGGGGGGGGGGGGGGGGGGGGGGGGGGGGGGGGGGGGGGGGGGGGGGGGGGGGGGGGGGGGGGGGGGGGGGGGGGGGGGGGGGGGGGGGGGGGGGGGGGGGGGGGGGGGGGGGGGGGGGGGGGGGGGGGGGGGGGGGGGGGGGGGGGGGGGGGGGGGGGGGGGGGGGGGGGGGGGGGGGGGGGGGGGGGGGGGGGGGGGGGGGGGGGGGGGGGGGGGGGGGGGGGGGGGGGGGGGGGGGGGGGGGGGGGGGGGGGGGGGGGGGGGGGGGGGGGGGGGGGGGGGGGGGGGGGGGGGGGGGGGGGGGGGGGGGGGGGGGGGGGGGGGGGGGGGGGGGGGGGGGGGGGGGGGGGGGGGGGGGGGGGGGGGGGGGGGGGGGGGGGGGGGGGGGGGGGGGGGGGGGGGGGGGGGGGGGGGGGGGGGGGGGGGGGGGGGGGGGGGGGGGGGGGGGGGGGGGGGGGGGGGGGGGGGGGGGGGGGGGGGGGGGGGGGGGGGGGGGGGGGGGGGGGGGGGGGGGGGGGGGGGGGGGGGGGGGGGGGGGGGGGGGGGGGGGGGGGGGGGGGGGGGGGGGGGGGGGGGGGGGGGGGGGGGGGGGGGGGGGGGGGGGGGGGGGGGGGGGGGGGGGGGGGGGGGGGGGGGGGGGGGGGGGGGGGGGGGGGGGGGGGGGGGGGGGGGGGGGGGGGGGGGGGGGGGGGGGGGGGGGGGGGGGGGGGGGGGGGGGGGGGGGGGGGGGGGGGGGGGGGGGGGGGGGGGGGGGGGGGGGGGGGGGGGGGGGGGGGGGGGGGGGGGGGGGGGGGGGGGGGGGGGGGGGGGGGGGGGGGGGGGGGGGGGGGGGGGGGGGGGGGGGGGGGGGGGGGGGGGGGGGGGGGGGGGGGGGGGGGGGGGGGGGGGGGGGGGGGGGGGGGGGGGGGGGGGGGGGGGGGGGGGGGGGGGGGGGGGGGGGGGGGGGGGGGGGGGGGGGGGGGGGGGGGGGGGGGGGGGGGGGGGGGGGGGGGGGGGGGGGGGGGGGGGGGGGGGGGGGGGGGGGGGGGGGGGGGGGGGGGGGGGGGGGGGGGGGGGGGGGGGGGGGGGGGGGGGGGGGGGGGGGGGGGGGGGGGGGGGGGGGGGGGGGGGGGGGGGGGGGGGGGGGGGGGGGGGGGGGGGGGGGGGGGGGGGGGGGGGGGGGGGGGGGGGGGGGGGGGGGGGGGGGGGGGGGGGGGGGGGGGGGGGGGGGGGGGGGGGGGGGGGGGGGGGGGGGGGGGGGGGGGGGGGGGGGGGGGGGGGGGGGGGGGGGGGGGGGGGGGGGGGGGGGGGGGGGGGGGGGGGGGGGGGGGGGGGGGGGGGGGGGGGGGGGGGGGGGGGGGGGGGGGGGGGGGGGGGGGGGGGGGGGGGGGGGGGGGGGGGGGGGGGGGGGGGGGGGGGGGGGGGGGGGGGGGGGGGGGGGGGGGGGGGGGGGGGGGGGGGGGGGGGGGGGGGGGGGGGGGGGGGGGGGGGGGGGGGGGGGGGGGGGGGGGGGGGGGGGGGGGGGGGGGGGGGGGGGGGGGGGGGGGGGGGGGGGGGGGGGGGGGGGGGGGGGGGGGGGGGGGGGGGGGGGGGGGGGGGGGGGGGGGGGGGGGGGGGGGGGGGGGGGGGGGGGGGGGGGGGGGGGGGGGGGGGGGGGGGGGGGGGGGGGGGGGGGGGGGGGGGGGGGGGGGGGGGGGGGGGGGGGGGGGGGGGGGGGGGGGGGGGGGGGGGGGGGGGGGGGGGGGGGGGGGGGGGGGGGGGGGGGGGGGGGGGGGGGGGGGGGGGGGGGGGGGGGGGGGGGGGGGGGGGGGGGGGGGGGGGGGGGGGGGGGGGGGGGGGGGGGGGGGGGGGGGGGGGGGGGGGGGGGGGGGGGGGGGGGGGGGGGGGGGGGGGGGGGGGGGGGGGGGGGGGGGGGGGGGGGGGGGGGGGGGGGGGGGGGGGGGGGGGGGGGGGGGGGGGGGGGGGGGGGGGGGGGGGGGGGGGGGGGGGGGGGGGGGGGGGGGGGGGGGGGGGGGGGGGGGGGGGGGGGGGGGGGGGGGGGGGGGGGGGGGGGGGGGGGGGGGGGGGGGGGGGGGGGGGGGGGGGGGGGGGGGGGGGGGGGGGGGGGGGGGGGGGGGGGGGGGGGGGGGGGGGGGGGGGGGGGGGGGGGGGGGGGGGGGGGGGGGGGGGGGGGGGGGGGGGGGGGGGGGGGGGGGGGGGGGGGGGGGGGGGGCTCTTACTTATCGAAAGGACTACGATAGATCCCCTATACTTGTGGGTCATCAATGATCACTTGGGAAAGTCAAATGGCTAATTAAATGTAGAGCAAAGACGTAACAAACCTGATCAAATATTGCAATGGATTGTGAATTACCTAGAACAGCCACCAAGAAACAATATCAAAATAGGCGTTAACGATATTTGTTTTAAGAGATGTTCTTATTCAGCAACATGTTGAATAACAAAGCTTAAGAAAGAGAAGACCCTAAAGGAAAACAAAACATATTTGTGTCGCCAAATAGATACCCTGTCGGTTTCATATATCTGTCATGATAGCAGGTAGGTGCCAATACATTGAATAACATCCATGGAGGAGTCAACATATTTATGTAACTTTTTGATGTAGCCAAATGAAGTCAAATAGGTAAGGATGACATATTCTTGTGTTAGTAGGTGGAAGATATCGTTACCTTGCAAATAAAGTCCAGAATGAACAATGAAGTTTACAAATCAAATCAGGAAGCTTTTATAACTGGGTGATGATTGTATCAGATAGATATAAAGCTAGCTGCAGCCTGCAGCTTCGGTTACACCTTCATCTATAGTGCAGACATGAAGTAGTTTTCCATCACAAAGCAACCATTTGGAGTCACGTATTGATAAATGACTAAACAGGAGCGTACTTTTAATACGTAATCTAGGTCTTGAACTGTTTAGATGGCAATATAGATCAGGAAAGCTTATTAGTACAACTAGCAAAAAGGCCCGTGCGTTGCAACGGGAAAATATCACACAACCCATCCAAAGACCTTATTCATTCGAGGCAAAAGTTGCAGTGCTTTCTACAATAATATTAGTCATGTCCACCTTGCTAAGCCTAGACAACGCGAAATAGGAATTCATACATAAAAGAATCAAAGCTTATTCATTTGCAGGAAATTAACATGAATTTTGTAGCGACTCTGCAAAGAGCAGTCGACATATTTACATTGTATGATAGGCCCGGACTTCTCCCTCTCTTGCAAGGCTGGCCGTTGCTTTACTTTATTGAGTGTCACCATGGCTGTGTTCTCTCCTTACATGTAATCTTAAACCTCTCCTGAAGAACATCAAATAGAGCGCTTGTGTCATCAGAGGTGAGGGTGATACCATGAACATCTGAAAGTTTATCTTTTTGCAAGAACCTATTCAAAGCTCTAAAATCAAATGATAACTTTTGTCTGTTTGCTAATTTCTCCCATGGCTTAGGTGTACGCATTCTTCTACGGATTGACCACTTTTGACATATAAAAATGTTCTCATGCCTTATCAAGTTATCATACAGGACAATCCCATACGAACAAAAAATGGTTCTGATTACATAGTATAATTACTTATTAGAACACAAATGCAAAATGCAAAATTACCCACATAAGAGGGCCAAGGGATGCCTGAATATAGTTCCCGAGATTAGCACGCACAAGTGAGATCTTTGGGAAAATAAATGGGTTCCACAAGCTCAAAACATGCATAAAAATACAAAAGCAATCAGCGGCTTCTCAAATACATGGTCAATAAAGGGCATTCAAGTATCCATGATCCTGGGGACAAAGCAAACCCAGTCTGTTGCTGAATCCATGAATAGCTGGCAAATCACTGAATAATCAAGGAGTCAACACAAACTACCTAAGCCAGGGCAGACCAAAAGGCATGCCATAGTCAGAAGGATAAAAATTCTCATATGAGGAAGTATCAGTTCCCCTTGAGCAGAATACCGAGCGATAACAAATGTATCATATGAACAGAGTGAAACTGTATGTAATGGAAACTTTTAAACTGAAAGCCTACGGGGCAACAATTTCTTCTCCCACAACACAGTTTTTCTTCCTCGCGTTATCACCCTTGAATCTTCTGCTGCAATACGCTTCTCTTGAACCACACAGGAAAATTACAGAAAACATCAGTATATACCTTATCATTTTGTCTATTTCCTACAAATCCTATTTATCAGTTGTTCACTATGAGAAACAAACTCAGGGAAAAGGTAGATTAATGACCAAAGAAATGAAATTACAGACCAGTACGCAGTATGATTGAATTATTAGAGAATCTGACTGATATAGAAAATGCATTTAGTGAAACTTGATTATTATCTTCTTAAACCAAAAGAGAATGTATGGCTATAACAAAAAGGATTCAAGATGACAAAAGAAATAACATAATGATCAAGAAATGACGCAGGCAGAGGAGATACAAACACAAACCATCAGGTTGCAGATGCATGGCTCTATACCCGATTTCGTAAGCAACATCTGTAGATTGCAGAAGTTGGGTCGTTTAGGCTCTTTCCTATAAAAATAGTAGCATGTACTCTAGTTACTTCCCTAGCAATACTCTTTTTTGCGACGCTACTCTTCTAGCAAAAATAATAACTTAACAACTATTCTTCATTTCAAAATTGTTCATGAAAACCCACAGAAGTCCAGAATTCTTTGCCTATGATTAGCCCTACAACCTGAAGACTTGCACTGAACTCATCATCCTGTTGCCTGAAGGAAATTTGGCGCGAACATCAAGCAGACTGTACGAGCTTCACAACCACAATAGCAGAGTACATAACTTGGTACTTTCATATTTAACATCTTCTACTTTGATATTGTTTCGGCAACTCGATGGAAAAGCTCGACAGAATAACATGGTTACAACTAACAGTCTGACGGCCAAACGTAAGAATTTCGTACTGACAGGGAACCGACTCCACTGTAGGTTCAAGAGCTTCCAGGGGCGAGGGAGGCCGTTTCTAAAAGGAGGGACTTAACATGGGCGAGCAGAGACTACAATTGATAAGGACGGTCTGAGGGAAGCCTGAGGGCACGGTTGCAGGTGGTGGCGGTTTCGCCTACAAAGCAGCTGGAGTACTAAAAGTGCAAAGTTGAGCAACAGGTAACGACACTAACCTTCAATATATGTCAAGGGAGCTATTCATGGAGGTGTCTAGTTGAAACTGAGTATGGATGGCACTTCAAGCTAATACTATTACTAACTGAACTGAGCAAGACACCGGCATATACTTCAAGCTTTGTCGAGATACCAGTGAGAGCAAAATCACTGGGAGCTAATACACAACCTTATAGCAATATACTACACTGGGTATATCCACTATCATCTGGTCTAGCCGTTCAGGTGAAGTGAGCGTCAGTAGAACAATGACCTACAGACCACAAGGGTTCCAAAGCACCAATAATCAGAACATGTACAAAGAAACAAAGGAGTAATCAACAGCCAAAAAAAAGGCTAAATTATGAACCTGAGAATCAGGTCATGGAGTTCAAGGGGAAACTCCTCACACCCTCCTAGCAGGAGTTGAGCATGACCGCGGACTCATCAGGGTCATCGAAGCTGCAGAACATGTTGCTGCTACTGCTCGACGTCGGGCTGCTATCCCTTGCAAATTATTGTTCTGAAAACGCTGCGGAACGCCCATCTGAATTTCCACGACGGCACGAAACTGAATGTAAGTGATATTGTTGTAGGAAAATCTACACATGAGTACTAAAAGAGCTGCATTGACATAATTCCGCATGTAGTAAGCTTAAAATTGCCCTGTTCCTCCATTGCATAGTAATTTGTGTACTGCTTAACTTCGGATGAAGATTATGCAGATATATAAAAGTTCAGTACCCTCTTCCTCCTTTCCAAATCTGCATTTCATAAGAACAGAAAGGTAAATTGCCCATGCGTTTCAACGGGACAAAAAGGCGAGTATTCAAATTTAGTGAGAATTATTAGATGTCGCTCATTTCACAATTTGTTAGATGCCACTGCACACCACTTCTTCTATCCAACTCTGATAATTGTCACAAATAAGGTTGCCCTCGTCTCTAGTGACATTGTGAAAATAATGTTACTGTGGTCATGTCTACCGAAGTTCCACTAAAATGAAAAATACAAATAGCTAGATTCAGAATCGGGGAGAACTGTGTCAAACATGCACAGCCTGTATTACTTTATCTTGCTTTTAGCAACTTAAAGTAACTTCTCTGAAGTGTGTAGATGATCCTGAAGTGTGTAGATGATCCGGAAAACTACAACTCATATGACAGGAAGATATAAAAAAAGCTTTTCTTCAAGTATGAAGGAAACCTTTGTCTAACATTTAGCATTACATAGCATGTAGGCAGCATTGTGTTTTACATTCAGTTGGGATCTTGTTTAATAACAGCTACAGGCAGTGGCGTAGCCAGGCCCTAGGCATGGGGGCACAATCCTTTGCTGTGTTCATCCCTGTACCTATCTTTGAGATTGTATTATTTTATTTTGCAGATTGTATTTCACGGATAACCCTGTGTTCAGCTGCCCACATCCCACAAATCTGGGGCGTTACATGATAAAGGTGAAGAACATACCCGGATTCCATCAGGAAAATTCATTGAAGAACGCATCAGAATAACATCTTGGCTAAACTTTATCTCCAACCACCAGCGCTTAGGAGCAATCTTTAGAAAAGAAAGTCAACACAGTATCTGAAATTGGTTAGAAATTACATACATTATTTGTAGGGATCCATGCAAGTAGATAGTAAATCACACTGGGATGGCATGACTATAATAACATCCAGTATTACCCGAGCTTCGATTGTTCAGATGGGAATGTATCCAAAAGTAAATAACATCCATAAAAAAATAACTGGAGCTACTAACTTATCAAACACAGGGGAAAACAATTGCCTAATCCATGTATATGCTACAATGATCTACCTACACATTTTCGTATCAGTATTTTTTTAATAAAACTTGAGCTAGGAATGGATGGGCCAGAGAAGGAGGAGGGAGCAATCTGACCTACGCAAGCAGCTCACTGAGTTTGGGAGCCTCGTCCTGCTCCTGCAGAAGGCGCGTACAGGGTGAGCTCGCTACAGGAAGGGGCGTCGGCTGTTGTGGAGGAGATCGGGGCTCGCTGCGTTCCACCGGCTACTTCCTTGGCAGCAACGACGACCGGGGAGGAGTGAGGCGAGGGCGGCGGCTAGAGACCAGGAGTTGCTTCTGGAGGCTCGAGACGGGCCTAGAGCGGAGGGAGGCGAGGGGGTGGCGGAGGACCGGTGCGAGGGCACGGGGAAGCGACGTCCCTGTCGGCTGCGGGGCGGCGTTGATGCGGTGGCACCCCCGCAGCACCCCCGTGCTCGCCTTGGAGCTCGCCGCCTCCGGCCACCTCACCGTCGGCCTCGTGCTCCTCCGCATCGATCCGTCCGCCACCTCTCTGTCGGCCTCGTGCTCCTTCGGCTCGATCTGTCCGTCCGACCCGCCGCCGCCTCCTGCCTCCTGTCTCGCCTGTCTTCGGGAGGAGGATGACCGAGAGTAGCGCCCGTTCGTCCGCTGCCGTCCCGAACTCTGCTTCCGCGCTCGCCCAACCTCAAGCAAGGTGGGTGCGTCGGGCGGGGCAGCAGGCCTCGAGGTCCTTTGAGAGCGCGGCGGGCGGCCGCACGACGCGCGGCGGGGCGGGGCAGGGCAGGATGTGGCGGCGGCAGGGGGCGCGGGGCGGGGCGGGGCAGGAGGCGGTGCACGGCGGCGGCGGGCAGTGAGGCGGGGCAGGAGGTGGAGATGGGATCGAGGAGGCAGGGTCGGGCGGGCGGCTGGGCTATTTTTTTTTCTTTTCTCTCCTCCATACCGTTTAGGCCTGACTTATGACGAGGACTGCGGGTTAATTTCATATAAATTTAGGGGCTTTTATGCAAAATCACGCGCGACGACGTACGGGCAGAAATCCAATTCTCTTTATTATTAGGTAAAGATATCTAACACATTAGTTGGACGCGGAGGAATCGATCACGAGCACACAGGGTCTCGGAATCTGACCCGCCGAATATGGCATCGTGATCCGTTTTGTCAGAGAGATGTGACCGGGGTTGGGCCACACAGCCGACGTGGAAAAGGAAAGGAAAACTAGTAATTCTCATGTACGGTGGACCTGAACTGCGTGGATATTCTAGGCCGTCGAGAGGGGACGTCAGAGCCGTGGCTCGAATCGTCGGTGAAATTCTGATCCGTGAATCAATCGTGCTAACAACGTCATTGTGGTGGAGTAAATGCAAAAAATGGGCAGGTGGGGTGAGTTGTCTCCTACCTCCATTAGTTGTTGTTCTGGTCTGGTAGTATCGAGAGAGGCTCGGCGGCGGCAGGTCCATCCTTTAGGGTTCCGGTGACCCGGCTCCGGCAGCCATGGAGTTCTTGATGCAACCGGCCAACAGGTGCTAATCTTGCCCCTTGTGTCTGCTTGGTGTCCCCTAGTTTGATTTGGGTTTCTAGTTCGTCCAAGATCTAACTTTTCCTGCCGTGGGTGTATTCGTGCAGTAGAGCGCTGATAGAGGAAGTGAATGACAGCGACATACCAATGCAACCTCTTCGCTATCCTGTTCTGTCGATGCCGGCCGGAGAGCTGCCGGCGGCGAGTGCATCGAGTGCAGATGCGCTCATCTGCTCGGCGACTGCTGTCGCAACATGCGAGGGTGCAGACCGGACACAAGCATCTGAACACTCCATAGAACAAGTTGAACCACAGGCTCCAGGATGGACATGAAGGTATGTTTTCCTGCCGCGACCTGTAGATATTAGCTGAATTGTCACATTAGTACAGTTGTTGAAACCGGATTCAGCTAAATTGGTAGATTAGTACTGTTGTTGAAACGGGATTCAGTTCAATTGGTAGATTAGTGCAGATGTTGGAGCCTGAATCAGCATGCAGATACAGGTTGTATTTTGCAATGGCTGAATAAGTAGTCCTGGTTGCCGTCAGTGAACCCCTAGAGTAAACTAGTTCAGACAAGTGAAAACAGAGTAGGCAGGATGTGGGGGGAGCTGTATTAGAGAGTGGTGGCCTGAAGTGAGTCCATGGATTGAATGCACAATGAAATGGTGAATAAATATAGGATTTAGAAAAAAATACGTTTGTAAACTGTATGAATAAAAAATGGTAGGGATTATGTTACAGTAAACTGCTCTTAGTTTAGCATCTGAGAATCTAATCCGAATGCACATTTGTGTGGCCGCAATAATTCAGGGTACGGATTGGAGCTGCTGCACCAGGGCATGGCCCCAACCCAAATAGGATGACAGCATTAGAGAAATCGGTCCGCGTTTTTGCGGAGGCACCCGGTGAGAATGTCATTGTGTGAAAAATAGGGATCAGCTTCGATACACTTGGAGAGGCATATGATTTTTACAATTTGTATTCCTGGGAGAAAGGATTCGGAATTAGATACGGGAAAAGCATACTAAATGTCAACAGGACAAAGTGCATGCAAGAGATAGTCTGCGGTTGTGCGGTAAGATTTCCTTTGCTCATTTGGTGCTGACTTGCAGTTCAATTTTTCTAATTATTTTATGAATTGTCTGATAATATTTTTGGATTAAAAAATGTACCAGGGTAAACCAATTGTGGAGAATACTCGTTCCTGATGATGTGAATGTCCTGCCTTAGTTAGACTGCTATGGTCAAAGGATAATGGGTGGTATATAGCAGAGCACCGGGACGAGCACAACCACTCATTGTCTCCGACATATGGGCAGACATTACACTGGCCATCACACAAACATATAGACGTATACAGCAGAGATTTGGTGAAGCAACTCAGGGAAAATAATGTGAACCTGTCGAAAGTGTACAGCATCATACGGAGCTTTTTTGGGAAGATGGAGAATGTACCGTTCACGAAAACAGCTTTGCGGAACTTGTGTGGAAAAATTGGTCGCGACCAGGCAGAGGATGATGTCCGGAAGACAATGGAGGTGTTTCAAGAGCTAGGTGTTAAGGATCAGCAATTCACATACAGAGTGCAAGCCGACAAAGATGGAAGGATTGGTACTCTGATGTGGGCAAATGGAAACAGCAGGCTACAGTATACTTTCTTTGGGGACGTGGTGACATTTGATACCACATACAGGACCAACCTGTATGACATGCCGTTCGGGCTTTTTGTTGGAGTTAACAACCACTTTCAGAGCATTATACTAGCCGGCGTGTTGGTAAGGGATGAGAAGGTCGAAACCTTCAAATGGGTTTTCTCAGAATTTGTCAGAATGATGGGTGGGAAGGCGCCACAAACAATTCTCACAGGTAAAAACTGGATTACGGGTATAATGTGATGAGTTTGATAACAGTGTCTAACAGATTTAGTACCTCTGTGTTTTGCATACCAGAACCGTGCAATGGAGGTTGCTATACGGAATGTGATGCCAAGCACAGCGCACCGGTGGTGCAAGTGGCACGTGCTTAAGAAGGCAAAGAAATCGTTGGGTCGACTGTACTCAAAGAAGAGTGATTTCCAAGCAGAATTTCACAAGGTTGTTAATCACATGTTGACGGTTGATGAGTTCGAAGAAGCCTGGAAGTTCCTAATCGATAAATATAACCCGAAGTCAAATGAGTACATGACACAGCTGTATGAGATCCGGCACAAATGGGCAAAACCTTACTTCAAAGGTGTGTTCTGTGCAAAAATGACTAGTACTCAGCGGACTGAAAGTGCGAACCATATGTTGAAGAACTATATACCCCCGGGCTGCCCAATGCACCTATTTGTGAGGAAATACATGGTGTTGCGGTTCGACAAGGAAGCAGAGGAAAATTATGAAGAAAAACAGACCAGAATTGCAAGATATACAAGTTGATAGTTCATTTTTTGGCTGGTCCCCCTTGTTGATATCTCTGACCTACATTTGTATTTGCAGGGGAGGCCACTGTTTCGAGCTAACATGGCTACAGAAAGGCATGCTGGCAAGATATAAACCAGAGTGATGTTCGAGCAATTTGGGCATATAATATAGGAATGTGTGCTTACCAGGTGGAAGAGGTAGAGAAAGGGAAAACATATGTTGCAATCCATACCGATGCAGCACGGAGAGAGAAGTGGTGCATGGTTTCATACAAGGTTACCGTGGTGGACGGTGGAGAGGAATTTGACTGTGAATGCGGCCAATTCACTCACATGGGACTACTGTGCAGCCATATTCTAAAGGTACTTACATTGACAACATTTAGTGAAAGATTTGTGGTTAATTTGTTTTCCGATCATTTACTCATGGAACGAATTTTGTAATGTAGGTTCTAGACTTCATCCATGTAACAGAAATGCCAAAGAAACACATAGTGAAGCGTTGGACAAGAGACGCCCGGGACATCCTACCTCCTCATCTAAGCCAATACCAGAAGGACAATGCTAACAACAACCCATTCAGTTACAGGCATATCAACATGTACATGCAAGCGATGGAGCTCGTACGAATGGGGGATGCAAGTGTACAAGCATATGAACGGCTGGTAGCACTGTTCAAGCATTGTGCTGAAGAAATGAAGCCATTTGCAGATATTAGAGACGGTCTTGGCCTGGAGGACCGCATGGCTGAAAATGGTGTCGTTATGAACCAAGATGAGGCAGAACCTGAGCAAGTGGGAGTTGATATGGCGACCCATGGAGCGATGGTCAACAATGATATCAACTCGGGAAATGAATCAGGGAATATGCTGGACGGGTTGTTGCCTCCCGCCAAGGGGAAGGAATTGGGTAGGCCTACAACAAGTTGGGAGAAGGCGCCATACGAAGGGCTCAGTAAGAGAACAAGATATTGTACGACATGTCGACGAGAAGGACATAAGCGAACTACCTGTCCTGATCGCGGTGATGTGCCGAAACAGCCTCGGAAGCCTGGAAGATGCAAGAATTGTGGTGTTGAAGGACACCGCAGGAACAACTGCCACAAAGCGGCTGAGCTCAGGCTCAAAATATGATCGTCTGAGTCATTTGTGTAATGTTGAGCTAGAGGGACTGCTGTATTTTTATTTAGTGATGTACCCATAATGCTTATGAACTTGCCTGAATAATAACTGCATGACAAGTTGCCTCGACGTGTCTCTGGGTGTCCGTAATTGTCATCGTTTTATTTGTTTTTTTGGACCGCAACTTTTTTTGAGTCGTTTGTGTAATGTGGAGCTAGACGGACTGCTGTATTTTGACTAGAGCCATTAACATAAGCACTGCGACCACCAAAAGGGCGCCTACTAACATAACAAGCACCTTCAGGTCGGACAGTGGACCTGGGACGCCCGAGCCTTCCCCTTCCATGGTTGCTGCTCCGCTCGGACATCTGGCACAACCTCCCCTCCGCGCCTCCTTTGCTCGACTGGTTCGCCAGATATAACTCGACGATGCAAGTAAGCTGCTGGCAGTATATGCGTGGGGACAGCCTAACGATCTGCAACCAGCTGGTTACCGAGCAACTGCGCACGGTACTCTTCCGAAGATCTCATGTATCCATAGTCACCTCTGCAAACAGAAAACCTAATCAGACATCAGTAAGAAAAGAAAAAGATGGTTCAACTCCATTATCACACAAACTCACATCCTTATTCACACACTTGTAGAATCGACGACCAGCGTTCGCTCCAGACCGAGCAATCCAAGAGTACACCCGTCCGCACTCTGTACAAGGAACCAGGGGCAAGATCTCCTCCTGGCCTACCGAAGACGATGATGCAGACATGGTTGAGCTGCTAGTTGATACGATTGCGTACATCTACAAATTTTTGCCATGAGGCCACCACTGGGACGGAGCTGAATAAATAGCGTGTCGCATAAGATTGATGGGCCGCTCCAACGGGAAGATGCATTAAATGAAAGTACGAAGCTGTCGCTGTTCATACAGAATCTCCTTGGAGACGGCTCATATCGTGGCTGAATTTCTGATCCGCGACGTAGAATTTCTGTTCCGCGACGGGCCTGAGTAACGGCGTATCCATTATTGCATCCGACTGCTGGGCCATGGGCCGTAATAACAATTATGCACCGGAAATTCCACCTGGAAATAGCCAACCACCCTGGCCCATCACGAGAGATGCGAGCGGTACAGATAACGAGACCACTGCAGCTCGTGATCACATTAGCACTTTCGATCTTTTCTATTCTATCTTTGCTATTTAAACCGAAATTCGTGATCCGGTCCTTTCTATCTTTGCTATTCCAAATGAACTTGGCAATCAGACCAAAGTCCTTACCCACTTCATATGACAAAGAGAAAGCTCTGCAAGTTAAAAAAAAGAGAGACAAAGATCTCGAACATATGGGAAATAATCATATTGGTATGCATCTGTAGTTGTAACCATGAATCCATGATACAACATATGTCCTTTTGGGATCAACAATGCAAGAGAAAACGTGATTAACTGTATGTGACCTGGCCTGGCCAACATGAAATGATCTTAGAGCAAACGGGGGGATACCAAGTTGTGGTGGGAGACGATGAGAACGATGCAACTCCACAAAGGGACAGTAGCGGGGGCGCCTGAGGTCATTTCAGATCCGGCGGCATCGTTGTGTTGGGAGGTCGTCCTTGAGGAAACGGAGTCATCACACTTGGAGGTGGCCGGGCGGGCGGTGCTAGGCGCGTGTAGGCTGCAAGGGGGGCATCTTGGTCCCGACGCCGGTGTTGTTCCTCTCATCGATGGACCTGGCCGTCTCACTTGGATTCGTGGGGTGCGGCAGGTTGCGTGCCTAAGTCTAGCCAGCGAGAGAGAAACTCTGTCCTTCTCACTTTCTCAGCAGATGGCAGCGGCGGTGATCCCACACCAGATCTGGCTGGGGCTGCCTTTGCGAACTCCACGCACGGTGGAGGTTGTGGCCTATGCGGATTTGCGACACAAAGAGCTCTCCCTATGGCGTATATTAGATGGACTTGTCGGTTACTGAAGCCTGGAGGTCACGTAGAAGGGGAAACGATCGGTAGCTTCCTAAATCACACGATTTCTTTGAGATTCCTTTTATTCTTTTTCTAGAAAGCTGAGGTGGCAAATCTGTTTTCGTGGAACACTGCATGTTCATAATTATTGACGTGGAAGGATTGCAAGTGGTAGTGGGAACTGAATTGGTGATGTGGACATTGTACATGTTAAGAGAATTGGAATTAGTGGGGATCAACTTCTTAAGAATGTTAGATATGATGATGATGATGATGAGTTATTATATCATTGGGTGAAAGAACCACGGATTAGTTTCAATTGGATGGATCCTAAGTGATCAAGTCATGGATTATCGTGATAATCCATGACTTGGTCACTTAGGATCCATCCATTTGAAATTAATCCGTTGTTCTTTCACCTAGTGATTTAATAACTCATTAGAATGTAAAAAACAATCTCTAAATTGCTATTGTATGAAAACTTGTATAAAGATGTATGAATACGACATAAAATAAAAAAGAAATAGAATACGGAATAATAGTAGCAGCGCGGGCAGTGAGACGCGCTACTACTAGTTCGCCTGTTGCAGGACGCGCTATTACTAAGTAGATATAGCAGTAGCGCGTGTTAACAAACGCTACTACTAACCTTTAGCTCTAGCGCCGTAGCAGTAGCGCGGTTACCCGCGCTACTGATAGGCCGAAAACCCGCACTACTGCTAGGCTTTTCCCTAGTAGTGAGACTAGAGCATCACGTGCATGTCTTGTCTTGATCGCACGTCCATGCATCCAGTGCGAGTTTATACTTGCACGCATGCACGATGTCCGGTTCAGGTCTCGTGCATAGCTCGTGTCCCGCTACTGCCACGACTGGTCTGCTCTTCTTGATCTCGCCCACCGTGCTTTCGGTCTGATCAACCATCCGCACGCGTCTCGGCAAGTCCCATGATGATTGTTCCGAGTATAGCACGCCTTACACCGATCGAGCATCGGGCTGCTGCTGCGTCACCCCGTCGGATCGGAGCGCCGTCGCCCCGTGGTTCTCCCCGCGGCTGCACCGACCTGCGAGCTGCCGCAGCGTTGCCCCTTCGGGTCGTAGTGTCGCGGCCCGCGGTCTACAGCCACCCCGGGGCCGTCCTCTCTAGGTCGTCTCGTGGTTGCATCGACCCTCACGCTGCCGCTGCGTCGTCCCATCGGGCCGTAGCGAGCATGGCACGCGGTCTCCGCCGTCGCCCGAGGCCGCCCCCGCGGCTGCACCGACTCGCGTGTCGTCGTTGCATCGTCTCTTCAGGCCGCAGCGCCACGGCCCGCAATCCCCGCCGCCGCCCCGTGGTCTTCCTGCCGTCGCCCCGACCCGCCTGCTGCCGCTGCGTCGCCCCTTCGGGCCGTAGCGCCGCGACCCGCGGTCCACCGCCGTCCCCGCGCGTCAACTTCTCGTGGCATGTGCCGCACCGCCTCCCTTGGCGCGGGAACGCCACCGTCCGCGCTGGTCTTCGTCATGCTGTCGGGTTCTTCGCCTACTTCGAACAACGCCGTCGCACTCCTAACCTAGTCGCCGCCGCCGTCAGGCTGCCGCCGCCGCTCTTCTTCGGCGCCGCTGCAGCTCGCTCACCCGAGCCGGGCCGCCAGTCCAGCCCCTTCGCCTTCGTCCAGCACCAGCCCATCGCTAGCGTCACCGTCATCTACCCCGACCACTTCGTCTACTTCGACCACCGTTGGTGACATCGGCTTCACGCTGATTGGCGCCACAACCGTCGTCGAGTCTCCTCCTCTACTGGCCCCTCCGACTCCTCGACATGGCGTACAGCTCATGCAGGTCCCTCGTCTACGCATGCCCGGTGTTGGCAACACCGAGGCGTGCCTTCGTCCACGTGTCATCGGGCCTGGCAAGCCTGGTGCGACGCTTGGTCAACTTTGTCTTCGTCCGTCTACGCATGCCTGATGCTGGCAACACCGGCGCGTGCCTTCGTCTACGATGTGACTCCGGGCTTGGCAAACCCGGCGCGACGCGTCGTCAACAACATCTTCTTCCCGACGCACCACTACTTCGACACCAATGCGCCCATGACTAACTCGGCGGCTCCTTACGCTCGCGGCTCCACGGCGACTACTTCGACACCGGCTACCCTGACTCGACATCGACCACGGCGTTCTTCGCACGGCTACCTCGACCACGGCTACACCACCCTACGCTCTCGGCTGCTTCGACAAATGGCACAAAGGGCTATCATCTGCTTGAGCAACTCGTCGGCTTCCTTTACAGTCAACATGTTCGCGATGCGACACCGTCCACAACGCTCCTGCTACGATTGCGGGAGGATGTCAGCCCGTCGGCTGCTATTCTCTCCAGTCTGACCGTCCACGACGCTTCTATTGTTCGCAACGCTACCGCTACGACTGCGGAGGTATGTTAGAGATATATTTGGTCTACATATATTTGATAGTCTTGGATTTGTAATCCGTCTCCTACCTTATCTCTAGGAAAGGCTTCTTGCCCTCCAAGTCTGTACTCCTATGTATACTCGCCCGTGAGGCTCAATACAATATCCATCAACTATTCCACCAAATCTCCCGCTCTCCCTTCTAACAGATGCTTCCATGGAAGGAACAACGCTAAGAGTGTCACCATCGCTGATCCAACAAGTCAGATTTAGGTTTTCACGTGGAAAGGAGAACTCAAGGATGGAGAGGTGTCAAACTCCTCCATGATGCCTCCAACAAAGAAAACAAAAATTGTCATCACCTGCAACAAGCAATTGCATGACTTTCGTCCAGACAAACTGCAAACCAATGTCGGACACACCCATCACCAGATATGAGCCGCACGTCCTAGCCAGAGCGCAAGAGCGAGCCACTAGAGGAAACGTGCTCTAGATCCGAGGGTAAGAGCGTTATTAGACTGAGCAACCTAGGCCATTGCAGGCTGCTGACCATGAGGTCCTCGCTAGGGCACCGACTCGTATACTCTGCTTTCTGCTAGCCGCCATGGCCCCACCTCGTGCCAACCAGCCACCACATGACCTTGCGCCACTAGATCCGCCAACCACAGCCGGGTGACCTGCAGACCTCGCCCACCAGCAGACGCCAGATCCACAACATCCCTGGCCAAGATCGCCTTGCCGAGCACTTCGCACGCCTCCCGGCTGAACAACTCGTCGGGACAAAGCGCTACCCGACTGTGTTGCTCGCCGGGTCAGCGCCGGAAGGAAACGCCTCGCCGCTGCTCTCCTCAAAAGCATGGCTAGATTTTTCACCGGACAGCTCAGGCTACAGCGAGGGAAGGATGGATGAATAATGGGAGGTGGAGTCTAGGTCGGACTCGCCGCCTGTGTCGACTAGAGGGAGCCACGTGTTTTCCCTTTCTACATTATATTATAGCTGGCCAAATGGGCCGGGCCAACCAGGCCGGCCCGCGAGCACGCCGGCACGGCCCACTATGGGCCAGGCACGGCACGGGCTAAACGGGCCGGGGGGGGGGGGGGGGGGGGGGGGGGGGGGGGGGGGGGGGGGGGGGGGGGGGGGGGGGGGGGGGGGGGGGGGGGGGGGGGGGGGGGGGGGGGGGGGGGGGGGGGGGGGGGGGGGGGGGGGGGGGGGGGGGGGGGGGGGGGGGGGGGGGGGGGGGGGGGGGGGGGGGGGGGGGGGGGGGGGGGGGGGGGGGGGGGGGGGGGGGGGGGGGGGGGGGGGGGGGGGGGGGGGGGGGGGGGGGGGGGGGGGGGGGGGGGGGGGGGGGGGGGGGGGGGGGGGGGGGGGGGGGGGGGGGGGGGGGGGGGGGGGGGGGGGGGGGGGGGGGGGGGGGGGGGGGGGGGGGGGGGGGGGGGGGGGGGGGGGGGGGGGGGGGGGGGGGGGGGGGGGGGGGGGGGGGGGGGGGGGGGGGGGGGGGGGGGGGGGGGGGGGGGGGGGGGGGGGGGGGGGGGGGGGGGGGGGGGGGGGGGGGGGGGGGGGGGGGGGGGGGGGGGGGGGGGGGGGGGGGGGGGGGGGGGGGGGGGGGGGGGGGGGGGGGGGGGGGGGGGGGGGGGGGGGGGGGGGGGGGGGGGGGGGGGGGGGGGGGGGGGGGGGGGGGGGGGGGGGGGGGGGGGGGGGGGGGGGGGGGGGGGGGGGGGGGGGGGGGGGGGGGGGGGGGGGGGGGGGGGGGGGGGGGGGGGGGGGGGGGGGGGGGGGGGGGGGGGGGGGGGGGGGGGGGGGGGGGGGGGGGGGGGGGGGGGGGGGGGGGGGGGGGGGGGGGGGGGGGGGGGGGGGGGGGGGGGGGGGGGGGGGGGGGGGGGGGGGGGGGGGGGGGGGGGGGGGGGGGGGGGGGGGGGGGGGGGGGGGGGGGGGGGGGGGGGGGGGGGGGGGGGGGGGGGGGGGGGGGGGGGGGGGGGGGGGGGGGGGGGGGGGGGGGGGGGGGGGGGGGGGGGGGGGGGGGGGGGGGGGGGGGGGGGGGGGGGGGGGGGGGGGGGGGGGGGGGGGGGGGGGGGGGGGGGGGGGGGGGGGGGGGGGGGGGGGGGGGGGGGGGGGGGGGGGGGGGGGGGGGGGGGGGGGGGGGGGGGGGGGGGGGGGGGGGGGGGGGGGGGGGGGGGGGGGGGGGGGGGGGGGGGGGGGGGGGGGGGGGGGGGGGGGGGGGGGGGGGGGGGGGGGGGGGCAGGGTTGAGGAAGCACTTTGCGGCAAAGAAGAAGAAGAAGCACGGCAAGAAATTAAGCAAGGAAGAACTAGCCTAGTACTAGTAGTAAGTAGGAGTAGCAAACATCTCATCAGTAACTCACATCCTTCCTCGCTAGCTGCTACACAGCATCCATGGCGATGCCAAGTACCATCCGGTCGGGCCAAGCTAGCTGGGCCGGACGCGCTTCTGTCCGGTGGCGGCGGCGCGGCCGGCGGCATCGGACGAGCGCAGCGTGCCCGAGGAGTCGCCCTCCGAGGAGCCGCCGTCCATGGCGGCGCCACGGTGCGCGAAGGAGGCAGAGAGGTCGGCGTAGAGGCCGACGACGCGGCGGATGTTGTTGTTGAGCTCCCGGATGAGGCCGACGTTGCGGGTGAGGCTGTCCGGCGCCCGGGACTCGTGGTTCTGGTTGATCTCGGAGATGAGCATCCGGTTCTGGTCCAGGATGCTCTGCACCTGTACGAAGCTCTTGTGGAACGTCTGGATCAGCTTCCCGTCCACCACCTGGTGGTGCCCCCCTCCGCCGCCGCCGCCGCCGCCTCCATTGCCCATCCCCGAGAAGCTCTCGCCTTCCATCCCTTTCTCCCTCTCCAAACTCACTCTTGTTGATTCTTCTTCACCAGAGCTAGCTAGAGTCTCCCCTGAAATTGACCCATAAATTACAAAATTAGTTGGCTAAACTTTGCATTTATGTGGGGATCGGGCTGTACTGGAAACAAATAAAGACCCATCAAGAACATCTAGTCTACTAGCACAAAGAATAAATGTGCGGGTATTGTACTAGTACTCCCTCCGTTCCAAAATAGATGACTCAACTTTGTACTAAAGGGAGTACAAGGCAATACTAGCACGCAATCGAGGCAGCGGGTTGCATGTGAAAACCAGTGTGAAGATGAAACCCAAGACAATAAATCACCTCTCTGAATTTCCTCCTAGAAAATAAAATCCAAGCATCAGGGGAGCCGGCCGGCTGGCTCTATCATCTAGAATGGCCGCAAGTAGGTGCGCATGGGATTCAACAAGTTGAAATAGGAGGGAAAGATTCTATAGGACTCACCAAAACAAATGTTATCCCGCAGAAACCTTTGCAATTAAGATGAGAAAAAGGTGGGAGGAAACCCAGGATGATAGAGAGGGGATGGAATCTATCGGGAAGTGTTTGGGGAGAGAGGAAGGGCCTGAGGTGAAATCATGGCCATCTCCATGTCCTTGCCCACCTTTTTATTCCTCTCTCTGTCCCTCTTTCTTCTCCCAGGAAAACACACACACACAAGGAGAGAGAGAGAGAGGGGGAGAGAAGAAGAGATGGGAGGACAAGCAAAGCCTTTCCCAATGACCAAAAGCTGGCCCCAATCGCATAAATATATAGAGGGGGCTGCCTACTGCTTGGTCCCTTCTGCCTGTGTTGCTTTCTGCCCACATTTGCATGCACCAAAACAAGAGACTCCCTGATGAGCTGCATAAATATATGGAGTACTAATCAACCCATAATCCAATCTTTGCCAGGAGGGGCCCTCCCTCCCGTGGGCAGAATAATGCCAAGAGTGGGAACTGAAAGCAGCAGCACCGAACGATAAAGAAGAAGAACAAGCTGGATTTTATTGCCCCAAACAAGGCAACAAATCGCCTCAAGAACTACCAAGCAGCCAAAACAGAGATTGCAATCCCTGATGAGACGACAAGTCCAGGGATGCAGCGGCCCCTCAAAAAAGAAGTCCAGGGATGCAGCGGTGCCAGGCAGGAATGGGAACCAGACAGAGAAATTCTAAGAGGAACAAACCAAGAAGGATGCGGTTCAGTAACCCTCCACAAGTCCGAATTATCTTGACAGGTTTTTTTCTTTTCTTTTTTGAGAACAATTATCTTGACAGGTGAATCGGTGGAATTTGGAGGATTCTCTTCCAGCACCACTTGGGCTACTGCCCAAACAGGAGTTGATGTTGTTCAAAAAAAAAAAAAAAAAAAGGGGGGGGGGGGAAAAACAGGAGTTGATCTGATCCTTCCGGTGCAGGTGTAGGAAAGGTTAGAAAAAACAACTTTTGTATCGCTGGATATGCAGGTATGCAAACACAAACACATGGGGATGGCCGGATGGGAATGTTATCTTAGTATGTGCCCTATAAACAAGTACTCCAGCGACTAAAAGACCATGCATCTTCCTTTTGTGTTATTCTTTCTGCCCTGCCAACCATCCACACCACATGGGTTAGAGCAACTTCAACGGGCCGACCCAAACGGATGGCGCTTTTGTCCGTTTGGGTCGGCCGCTTGTCCGGCGTCTGCCCTCTTTTAGATTTGGGTCGGCAGTGCGTCCAACGCGCCGACCTATTCCATGACCGCGCGCGTATAGATCATGCCAGCGGCCATGTCGTTGCCCTGGTTTTGATGCTCCAGCGCGCGGGAAAGGTTCGCGCGCGCGGGGAAAAGTCGGCCTAGCGCGCGCTGGTTTTGGCGCTCCAGCGCGCGGGAAAGGTTCGCGCGCTGGTTTTGGCGCGCCGCGGCCGGCGCTCGTTATTAAGAAGGCGCTCCCTCCACACTCTGTCTGCCGTCCACTCGTCTTGCCTCCTCTCACTAGCCTCGCCGCCTCTGCGCCACCATGTCGATGCGCCGCCTGGGCGCTTCGGATTTTCGCGGAGTCCGCGAGCGCCGCTCTGGCGCCTTCTCCTCCGAGATCTGGTTTGGCGAGAAACGCCTCATTCTCGGCACCTTCGACACCGCAGAGGAGGCGGCCCGCGCGCACGACGCGGCGGCGTGGCGCCTCCTGAGGCCTCGTCGGGAGATGAATTTTCCCGACGTGTCGAGCCAGCGGGCGCAGGATCTCGCGCCTCTCCCGCGCCTTTTCACCGACGAGGATCGTCGTGACCACCGGAGGCGGCAGCGTCGCCTCGCCATCGCCGAGATGGACGTGGAAGCCATGGTGGTGTGGTGCGAACGCTTCCCGCAGGACATCGTCGACGAGCGCCAGTTCTACAAGCAAAGAAGGACGGAGAGGGGGGCGAGGAGGACGGAGCGAGCCGCCTATTGGGAGGACAAGCGTGCGCGGAAGCAGGCCGCTCAATTGAACCTGAAGCTAGGAGAAGCGTCGTCTGGGACTCCGAGGACGAGCGGTATGCTGACGCCTACATTCAGACGTCGGAGGAGGACATTACCGAGTCGGAGTCGGAAAACGACGAGTAGTTGATCTTTTCTTTTGCCTGTCTATGCTAGAACTATCTATGTATCCTTTTTCTATCGGAAAAAATGGCAGGCGGCGTCGGCGACGAAGCAGGCGGGCGAGGATGTGCTGTTGGATGGGGAGGCTAATGTGCCACCGATCAGCGGGCCCGGGGAGGAGAGAGGGCGAGCGCGCGCGCGTCCGTCTTGTGTCCGCGCCGACGCAAATCCGGCTAAAAAATGGGCCAGGAATGGGTCGGCAGGCGGACGAAAGCGGACGCACGTCCGTTTGGGTCGGCGCGTTGGGCCGACTTTTCTGTCCGCGCCGACCCAAATGGACGGCAGCGGACGAAATGGGTCGCCCCATTGGAGTTGCTCTTAGGGCATCTCCAACGTTGTATCTTAAAATGGACACACCAAATATATTCTCGGACACGCCTCGATATGTCTGTGAACAGTGGTAGGAGAACCGGTCACTCAATCGTATGCATTACGAATACATCAAATACGGACAACGGTATGGGCCAGACAAATCTAGATTAAAAAACACATGGATTGTGAGGACACATGGGTTTGGATTTGTGGGAATTCAGACATCCGGACTGGTCAGCGGAAATTTGGTGCATTGCCATGGAGTGCAAAAAGTGTCTGGACCACACAGTCCGAACATTTAGAGATATTTTGATGCACGGTGTTGAAAATGCCCTTAGGCTGGTCATAATTAAAAGTACCATTTATTAAAACAAAGAATGCAATCTCTGACCAGCCTTTAGGCAAACATGCATAAGTATCATGCATAAGATAGTAGTGCATTATACTATCTTCACAGCGCATAGTATTCATAGGTTGGTATTATAACAGTCTTATTTATTATCATGAATGACACATATTGTCGGTGTCGTGAACACCGGGGTCCCACGAACCTTCATGTGCACGACGGGCAGTGGCCTCGTTGGCAGGGACACTCCAAGACATCAACATGGCTGAACCAACCGGAGCCGCAGAAGACCGAAAGAAGAACCATTTTCAAAGACCACGTTCCCCCGGGTACGCCCCTCGTGGGCCCAACTCTTGGCCCAAAAGTCGTGGCCCACATAGAGCCGGCGCTCATGCGCGAGTGCGGCCTGCCTCTCGCTGGCAGCCGAGGTCGCAAGCAGAACCGCTGTGTCGCACCCCTAGCTCCCTCCAGTGCACGCCAGGCACCTGTTACGATGCTTGGTGATATGTCTCCAATGTATTTATAATTTTTGATTGTTTAATGCTATTATATTATTATTATTTTTGTGCGCTTTATATATTATTTTTATGAACTAACCTATTAACTTAGTGCCCAGTGGCAGTTTCTGTTTTCTGCATGTTTTTTTGTTTCATAAAAAAACCATACCAAATGATGCCCAAACACGATGAAGTTTTACGGTGATTTTTTCTGGAATATAAGAGACCCTAGAAGCTTCGAGGAGAGACCGGAAGACACACGAGGGAGCCACAAGCCCAGGCGATGCGCCCTGGGTGGTGCCTAGCAAGCTTGTGAGCCCCCTGAGCCTCCGTTTGCCCTAATCTTTGGCCTATAAATTTCCTAATATTCCCAAAACCTCAAAGCGAGACCCGAAACAATTCTTCCGCCGACACAAGCCTCAGTTTTTTCATGGTCCCATCTGGAGGCCTTTTTTCGAACTCTGTCGAAGGGGAGGAACCATTGGGGAGGCTATATTCCTCAACCTTACTGCCTCCATGATGATGTGTAAGTAGTTCCTACAGGACCGATGGATCCATAGCAGTATCTAGATCTCTCTCTCTCTCTCTCTCTCGGTCTTCAATACAATGATCTCTCTGAGATCAGTCCGATGTAATCTTTTGTGATGTAGTTGTTGGGATCCGATGTATTGTGGGTTTATGATCAGATTATTCATTGATCTACTTTGAGTTCTTGAGCCTTCACTATTATGTAATTTTATATCTTTGTATTTATCTTCGTTGGTTTACTTTGGCCAACTTTGATTGATCTATCTTTAGTGGGAGAGGTGCTTTGTAGTAGGTTCCAATCTTGCGGTGATACTGTCCAGTGACACAAAGGATAAGGGCACGTATTTGTATTGTTGCTACTAAGGATAAAACGATGAGGTTTGAACATATTTTTTGGTCTTATTATGTCTTCTTGCTTAATGCGTTACTCTGTTTGTATGAACTTAATACTTTCAGATGCATACTGGATAGCGGTCTTGGGGTGGAGTAATAGTAGTAGACGTTAGTAAGTTTACCAGACTATTTGTGAGGAACGTAATGCTAAAAGGATCGAGAAGAGGGGTCTAGAGGGGGGTGATTAGACCCTTAACAAGCAAAAATGGCAGTTTTTAATTTCTTTAAGTTAAGGTTGAGTTTAGCACAAGTTAAAGCACTCACAGTATGTTTCAAGCAAGCATGACAAGAGTATATGCAGCGGAAAGAGTAAAGCATGCAAGTTGCAAGAAAGTAAAGGGATGGGATTGGATTTTGCAAATGCAATGGAGACGCAGAGAATTTTTGGCGTGGTTCTGATAGGTGGTGCTATCGTACGTCCACATTGATGGAGACTTCAATCCACGAAGGGTAATGGCTGCGCAAGTCCACGGGGGGCTCCACCCACGAAGGGTCCACGAAGAAGCAACCTTGTCTGTCCCACCGTGGCCATCGCCCACGAAGGACTTGCCTCACTCGGGTAGATCCTCACGAAGTAGGCGATCTCCTTGCCCTTACAAACTTCTTGGTTCGACTCCACATCTTGACGGAGGCTCCCAAGCGACACCTAACTAATCTAGGAGTGAAAGTGCTAGTTATCGACTAGAGGGGGGTGAATAGGCGATTTTTATGGAAGTATTCAAAACTCAAGGTCTTTGAAGACAGACAATCAAATTGAACCTATATGATATGTAGCGGAAGATAAACTACTCTAGACAGACCATAGTCAAGTAAGCAATATAATGAAAGCACGAAGACTAATAGCGGCTAGGTAGAAAATATTGGAATGGAAGAAAGTATGAAGCCAAACAGGTAATAGTCTTCACACAGTGAAGTCAAACAGATCAGGCAAACATGCAATGACTTCACGAAGACAAACTGAAATGTAACAGAGGTGGGAGATAGAACCAGTAGCTTGGTGAAGACAAGGATTTGGTAGACCAGTTCCAGTTGTTGTGACAACTATACGTCTAGTTAGGGAGGCTGAGATTGAACTTAGAAGACCACATCTTCACCTTATTCCCCTTGAGCTAAGGACACCCAGTCCTCGCCCAATCACTCTGGTAAGTCTTCAAGGTAGACTTCCAAACCTTCATAGACTCCGTTCATCGGCGATCCACAATGACTTTTGGATCCTCAGAACGTGACGCCTAACTGGCAGGAGGATACACAGTACTCAAGTGTGACAAGTCTTCAGGTCACACAGACAGAAATACTTCAGTGATGGCAAACACTCTTTGGCTCTGGGTGTTTTGGGCTTTGTCCTCGCAAGGATCTCTCTCTCTCTCTCTCAAAGGCTTCGGAGGTGGGTTGCTCTCAAACGACAAAAGCCGTGCACTAACTCTGAGCAGCCACCAATTTACGGTGTAGGGGGTGGGCTATTTATAGCCAGAAGGCAACCCGACATGATATGTCCGAAATGACCCTGGGTCACTAAGGAACCGACACGTGTCCAATGGTGGGATTTCAAACACATGCGACAGCTTGGCTTGGGCTACAAGCAAAGCTGACTCATCCAACTCTGGATAAGATTTGCTCTGATTGTCTTCACTCGAAGATGGTTGAGCATCACGTCAGTCTTCTGACTTTGCTCACTTTGACCCCACTTAACAGTACGGTGGCTCCTATGACTCAAGTAAGAAGAAAATGAAACTACGAAAGAAACTATGTCTTCGCACTCCATTGTCTCCAAGTGAATGTCTTCACACGTCATTGTCTTTGACGTGAATGTCTTCATGAACCACCATTGTCTTAAATGTCTTCATAGATTTTTAGGGGTCATCTCTGGTAGGAAAACCGAATCAATGAGGGACTACTACCTGTGTTATCCTGCAATTCTCAAAAACATATTAGTCCCTCAACCATGTTTGTCGTCAATACTCCAAAACCAACTAGGGGTGGCACTAGATGCACTTACAATCTCCCCCTTTTTGGTGATTGATGACAAACTGGTTGAAGTTTTCAACGGGGATAAAATTATGTGTAAGTTAAAGAACGCGGTCATTGGCTTCATGAAGATGAAGGGGCTCCCCCTGAAGATGTGTATATAAGTATTTTTCCCTTTGAATGCAAATGCACATGGCAGGTCGTGCTTTGTGGAGATCTCTTTCACTTCATGAAGACAATTCATCGTGCATAAAAAAATTGTAATGAAGATAATGACATGCACAATGAGAAATGGGCGTCTGCAGAAAAAACTCATGCGGAATTTATCATCACAATAAACGGTAGCAGCAAAAGTGGCAGACGCCATCAAGTTTTAAGTGTTACAACTCAAAAACCAATAGTTCAAGAACGAGAGTTGCAAAACTTAGCAAAAATAAGCACCCGACCCATATAGACCCGCTTGAAGACTATCAACTCATATGCTTCTCCCCCTTTTGTCAGGAATGACCAAAAAGGTGTGAAGACATAGAGTGTCTATGCATTCCCATGCGATGCTGGTGAAGTCGTTGGGGCAGTAGGGTCGACGGTGAAGTTGGGCGGTGCAGATGGCCTGATGCAGAATCCTGATGCAGTGAAGCCATAGCGGGTGAAGTGGCGTCGTCCTCTTCATCAGTGACTCACGCAACATTAGTTGGAGCCAAAGGTGAATATTCAGAGTCTTCAATGGAAGGAGTTGGACGCCAACTTGCTGATGTGGAGGCTTGGAGTCAAACTTAAAACATTCAGTGAAGCCATCTGCTTGAAGATCGTCTTCAGAACAGAGCATTGTGAGGCTCTTCCAGGCACGCCGACAGGCTTCATGAGCAACAAATGAGTTCTTGGTTGCAAGGTTGCGAATACGATTGACATCAACAAGAAGACTTTGCATCTGGCGCTTCATCCAGTCATGATGCCTATCCTGCTTCTGATGAAGTGAAATAAGAAGCTCTAGGTCATTCTGCACACGAGCACGCTTCTGGGGCCTTTGGGCAACTGTGCTGGCTGTAGCATCAGTGTTGGCACGATGCAGCAGCCGAAGCTGACCAGCAAGAGGACCAGCAGCAGCAAGAGTTGGATTCGGCACATGAATCCCTTCTAGAGGTTGAGTGAAGCTTTGGAAGGCAACATTGTCTTCACGAATAGGTTCCTTGGCAGGTTCAGGATATATGGCTTCATGGGACATATCTACTTCAGGCAGAAAGACAACATGGTTGCGTGCTGAAGCTTGATAATTGATGGTGGAATGAAGCTTAATCAGTCGCATGACCCATGGAGCATAGAACTTGAGGCCAAACAAATCAATACCAGAAGCTGCCAACTGATGGATGAAGAAATCTTGAGTATTGAATCTGATGCCATTAATGATATAGAAGACCAATGTCTCCATGGTGCCTTCAAGCTTGGCGTGAGGAGAATGCCCTTTGAGTGGCCATAGAGTATGCCTCAGTATATGATAGATGGTGTGGGGCAGGTACTCGAGGTCATTGACATAGAATTCCTTGGGGTATTCAGCATCAACTGGCAGTGGCTTCATCATGCTGAGCATTTGACTCATGTTGGGCTCAGGCTTTTGAAAGATGCTCTGCAATTCTTGCTCATAACGCTGACAACCTGGCTCATAGAGATCACCAGGAGTGGGTAGGGAAGTTAGCTCGATGATGTCTTGAGCTTTGGCTTCATGATATACATCACCTGACATCCACTCAAGGACCCATGTCTTCGGATCCCTGTTGTAGCATGATATATGGAGAGTGGCATAGAATTGCAGCAAGATTTCCTCATTTCAGTGCTCCTTGTCGATGAAAAGTGGGAGCAAGCCAACTTCACGAAAGCAGTCAAGAGCTTCCTCAAGGCAGGGGAGTCCAGCAATGGCATCGCAGCACAGGCGCTTGTGTGGTAAGATCGTGTCCTACTTATACAAGATGCAAGAGTAATAGCTTCGTTGCTGATGGCTCCATAACCTGTCAGAGGAGATCTTGGGCTTCTTGTAAGGATTCTTGGCCTTGTCAAAGAATGTGTTGTGCTCTCTGAAGCTAACCACACTGAATGAGCCTTGAGTGGTAACGACACTGGGAAGCCTAGGTAGTCTTGGCTTTGGCTTCTGCGTCTGAGGCCTTTGATCCACATGATAATCATACTGAGGACCAGGAGCAGCCGGTGGTGTCATGATTGGCCACTTGACAGTCACAAGCTCACCACGATAGAATGCCCGTTCCATAGTGTGAGGTACAGGAGGAGCACCAGCAACATCCGAGATGGATGGCTGAATGTCTTCAGTGGCATCATGGGCTTCAGCCTGAAGAGTGGCTTCGGGCTGCACATTGTCTTCAGCCATGACTATGTCATCGGCTTCAGTAGTGGTTGTATCAGCAGCCTCATTTGCCGTGGCTTCAGTGGCTTCAGTAATAGGGGGGTCTGGCACAATCACATCTTCATTCTCTCTTGTTTCAATGGTAGGGGGAATACCAACTTGATCTTCTTCTTTGTCCTCGGCTGATGCAGTCGGTATATCTTCGGCCTCTTTGGCTTCAGATTTTTGAGCAGTTTCTATAGGGATGGCTTCAGGGAACACTTGACGTGCTACTGAGCTTGTGGCTTGCACATCCTCTTCAGGAATGCTCGTCTTGGAGACCGTTGGCCTTGGGCCTGGGTGAAGCCTTCGAAGAGAGGGAGATGCCTGTGGTGAGGGAGTGGTCTTCTCCATGTCTTCAGGTGTGTCTTGCGGAGTCTCAATCACAGGAGTAGTGACTTGAGCTGGTGGTGTGCGAGGAATGACCTCATGGAGCGGAGTGTTGGGGTGGTGCTCTTCCCAGAAATCATCTTGTGTGATTGGCGTCGTGGGACCGGCAATGCTTATCTATGCACTGCTCGATGGAGCAGGCGATGATACCGGTTTGGGCATGATCTGGGGGAACTGAGGACGGACTTCATCATTAAATACATTGTCTTCATGACCAATGTCTTCAGCTGTGGTGGTGTCAGCAACTGGAATGTCTTCAGATACAAGAGCCTTTGTGGGAGCAGGCTCATGAACAACTAGATGACGCTCACGGTTGGAGGATGTAGAAAGGGCAACAGAAATGGGTTCAACAAGCAGTGGCTCTCCAGGAGCAGATGAGGCAGTTTGTGCTTGGGCCCTTCTTGAAGCCTTAGAGGACTTCTTCAGCCTCATTTGAGAAGGAGCAGCATCAAAGGCTTCTTGATGTTTTCGCTTCTTGGCCTCAGCCTCAACCTGCTTTGTCTTCTTCTTCTCTAAAGAAGCTGATGGGACCTTGGGCTTCGAGATAGTCATACTGGCAGGGAAGACAATGCTTGGTCTTTCCTGCCTTGGAGCTTCGGTTTTAGCTCCAGCGGGCTTCTTCTTCTTGGCGGCCAATCGGGGGTCGATTCCAGGACACCCAAGGGCCTTTCTCTTCACGGCTTCATTGTGAGCCTGTACACACTTCTCTGCATATTACTTCATGCGCTCTCTAGAGCCTTTGGCTTCATCGCGACGCTGATGGAATTCATCCTTGAGATCTGCCATCATCTTCTTGAAGTTTTGAACATCAGAGACACTGAGCTTGGCCATGTGCTTCTTGAATAGAGATTTCTCATGGTCTATTTTGTTCTTCAGCTCAACAATCTTTTGAGCAATAGCAAGCTCTTTAGCTATGCAGCCTTGGAATGTGACGCTGATGTCAATTGACAGCTACAAATCATCAATGGTGAGAGTAGTGTCTTCGAACCATTCATCGATGAAGTTGTTGAGTATGTCAGCGTCAAAGAGAGGCAAATCTTTGAAAATTTCAGCCTCCTGCTTGCTCTTGATCAGCATCTCCAGAGCATCATCAGCCAGATCTTCATCACTGGACAGATCTATGACATCCTCTTCATTGCGCAGGATGCTAGCTGGAGTAAGGCCTTGCCCAGAGATTTTCTTGGGCTTCTTGGACTTCTTGGAGATGCGAGACAAGTCTTCAGACTGCACACTGGATTCAGGTGGTGCAGATTTCAATGGCTTGACACTTGAAGCTTTTGGTGCAGCAGAAGATTTTGAAGCCTTTGCCTTCTTCTTTGGCTTCGGGGGCTTTGGAACTTCAGCATGTTCCTCTCCCTCAACTGCTTCTTCAATAGTGGTCCTTTGAGCGGCACAATGTGCCAAGAATGAATCAAGGTCGTCAAAGGGGCCAATTAGATTAGGCTCAGCCTCGCGACTGCCATCTGGCCTAGGAGCAGCTGGACCTAGGTTGAAGTCAATCCCAAGATCCTTGTTATTTTGAGCTGCTGAAGCCTTAGCAAACTGGAACTTGGCTTCAAACAGTTCATCCTCACGACACCATCAAAGACTAGATGGGTCAGCATTTTCAGGCATGGGGCCTCTGACCATGTAAGGAAAGAAGCCTTTAGCAATGGCTTCAGCCTTGGTCTTAGGTTGAAGCTTCTTGTATATGATGTCTGCCCATGGAGGCCTCACGGCATTCTTCTTTGCATACTCTGGTGTGACAAAATGATACCGAAACCATTCCTCTGCCCAATGTCTGCGAATCCATTGCACCTTGGACTTGTGCTATGTGTAGTCGATTAGACTTGTATTGTTCATAAAGATCTGGAGGCAGATCCAAGGCAGTGTTATCACGGCACTGGCGGCCACCTTTCTTTGCAGATTTTTCTCCTGCTATTGGCTTCAAACAGAAAGGCTTCACAACGGTGTTTGGCTTCGGTCGGCTGATCAGACAAGAACTGGCTTCAAGCGACTCGATATGATGCTATAAGAACTCTGCAAATGAATGCAGACTATGAGAACCAAGGGACTCTCCTACGGACATGTACCTGTGACAGCATTGGAGATGCAAGGGAAGGGGAAGAGATCATATGCATTCTCAGAAGATTTTGAAGATAAATCAGTTTGAAGACATTGACCTCATAGTGGGAATACCATCACTTATTGATGTGAGTTGGTTCCAGATTTGTACGAATCCATGAATAAGTACAAGTGAGGAATCTAACTAGTAGTGAGCATAAGTGAAAGTACTTGCGAGTCATGAGATGCATAGAAGTAGAGATCCAGATTTGGAAGTGAAGAAACAACTTTCTGAAGATATCGAAAGTTTTAATGGATCAAACACACGGTAAAAAGTGAGTTTTTATTTACCGCATGAAGAACTGCTAGACGAGGGGGATGGAGGCCGAGCAGTCCAATCTCCCGCGCCCTAACTTGGCGACGGAAGACACCTACGGCGGCGGCGGGGGGAAGATGTCCGCGGCCGGCGTGAAGACGACGTCGGAGAAGTCGCGGCAGCGAAGCGCTTCATCTCCGGCGATGACTAATGCTAGAGGTGGCGCTAGGGTTTGAGCGAGACAGCGAGAGGAGAAGAAATAATGACCGCAGGCATTGAGTATTTATAAGGAAGAGGGACGGTGTAGTGTAATTACTCAGGTGCCCCTGGCGGTTCACATCTGAAGGACATGTGGCAAGCATGCAACATATAGAAAGTTGTGCCATGACCCCACGCGCGCCTGGTTTGTCGAGTGGTTGTTCCGGTTTCTCCGGTATTCAGGCAAAAAGGATAGAGATAGTAAAAGCAGTTTAAATGTTTGTCTCTATATCTTCAACTGACAAGGACACAGTGAAGACAATCGACACGTGTCAAAAGAATGCATATGAAGAGACAGAGAGAATTAGAGAGATAAGCACGGAAGGGGTTAGGGTCCGATCACATTCACTTAGTGCAGAAAATGGCAACTTGAAAACATAGCTATAAGTGAATGCTATAGAGGACAGAACACACACACACACACACACACACACACACACACACACACACACACACACACACACACACACACATATCCAAATCAAACATTGCGAAGATAAAACATGAAGACAAGGCAATGTTGAAGACAAACCAACTTTGAAGATAATGTAACATGACGCCAAACGGAAATCTTCAAGAAAGGTTGGTGGTGGCGTTACCCACCATTTTGGGAAGTATTAGACCCAGACACGGCGCACAATTATCGTGGCGCTCCGAAGTCAAATTCTGCATTAATGTATTCACACTCAGAATGTATGTCTTCATGAATTGAAGACATACGTGACTTTGTATGTTGCGCACCTAAGTCATCAACATGCATAAGCGTTAGGATGTGTGTCCATTCACAGGACATTCGAGGATTCTAAGATATTTACACTACAAAAAAATACACTTCCGTGATGATACGTGTTTGTCATAGTAGGTCACATTTTCTGTCATGCATGTACATCCATGACAAATTTATGACAGAATGAAGATAGTCATACCTGTGCTGTCGTAGAAGTGTTCCATGACATTACCAAAATTATCATCACGGAAGTGTCCACTTCCATGACGATAAATCGCGCGTCATAGAAGTGCTTTCGTCAAGGGTGACCGACACGTGGCATCCACCATAACGGGACGCCGTTAAGCTATCGGGTCCGGTTTTGGATCCGATAACCCGCTATCAGCCACGACCAATGCCGATTTTCCACGTGTAAAATTCTCATTGGCCGACGGAACCATGCGTGAGCTCCGCGTTGGCACAGGTGTCACTCATCCAACGGTCGAGATGGGCCTATGAGGGGGGGGGGGGGGGGGGGGGGGGGGGGGGGGGGGGGGGGGGGGGGGGGGGGGGGGGGGGGGGGGGGGGGGGGGGGGGGGGGGGGGGGGGGGGGGGGGGGGGGGGGGGGGGGGGGGGGGGGGGGGGGGGGGGGGGGGGGGGGGGGGGGGGGGGGGGGGGGGGGGGGGGGGGGGGGGGGGGGGGGGGGGGGGGGGGGGGGGGGGGGGGGGGGGGGGGGGGGGGGGGGGGGGGGGGGGGGGGGGGGGGGGGGGGGGGGGGGGGGGGGGGGGGGGGGGGGGGGGGGGGGGGGGGGGGGGGGGGGGGGGGGGGGGGGGGGGGGGGGGGGGGGGGGGGGGGGGGGGGGGGGGGGGGGGGGGGGGGGGGGGGGGGGGGGGGGGGGGGGGGGGGGGGGGGGGGGGGGGGGGGGGGGGGGGGGGGGGGGGGGGGGGGGGGGGGGGGGGGGGGGGGGGGGGGGGGGGGGGGGGGGGGGGGGGGGGGGGGGGGGGGGGGGGGGGGGGGGGGGGGGGGGGGGGGGGGGGGGGGGGGGGGGGGGGGGGGGGGGGGGGGGGGGGGGGGGGGGGGGGGGGGGGGGGGGGGGGGGGGGGGGGGGGGGGGGGGGGGGGGGGGGGGGGGGGGGGGGGGGGGGGGGGGGGGGGGGGGGGGGGGGGGGGGGGGGGGGGGGGGGGGGGGGGGGGGGGGGGGGGGGGGGGGGGGGGGGGGGGGGGGGGGGGGGGGGGGGGGGGGGGGGGGGGGGGGGGGGGGGGGGGGGGGGGGGGGGGGGGGGGGGGGGGGGGGGGGGGGGGGGGGGGGGGGGGGGGGGGGGGGGGGGGGGGGGGGGGGGGGGGGGGGGGGGGGGGGGGGGGGGGGGGGGGGGGGGGGGGGGGGGGGGGGGGGGGGGGGGGGGGGGGGGGGGGGGGGGGGGGGGGGGGGGGGGGGGGGGGGGGGGGGGGGGGGGGGGGGGGGGGGGGGGGGGGGGGGGGGGGGGGGGGGGGGGGGGGGGGGGGGGGGGGGGGGGGGGGGGGGGGGGGGGGGGGGGGGGGGGGGGGGGGGGGGGGGGGGGGGGGGGGGGGGGGGGGGGGGGGGGGGGGGGGGGGGGGGGGGGGGGGGGGGGGGGGGGGGGGGGGGGGGGGGGGGGGGGGGGGGGGGGGGGGGGGGGGGGGGGGGGGGGGGGGGGGGGGGGGGGGGGGGGGGGGGGGGGGGGGGGGGGGGGGGGGGGGGGGGGGGGGGGGGGGGGGGGGGGGGGGGGGGGGGGGGGGGGGGGGGGGGGGGGGGGGGGGGGGGGGGGGGGGGGGGGGGGGGGGGGGGGGGGGGGGGGGGGGGGGGGGGGGGGGGGGGGGGGGGGGGGGGGGGGGGGGGGGGGGGGGGGGGGGGGGGGGGGGGGGGGGGGGGGGGGGGGGGGGGGGGGGGGGGGGGGGGGGGGGGGGGGGGGGGGGGGGGGGGGGGGGGGGGGGGGGGGGGGGGGGGGGGGGGGGGGGGGGGGGGGGGGGGGGGGGGGGGGGGGGGGGGGGGGGGGGGGGGGGGGGGGGGGGGGGGGGGGGGGGGGGGGGGGGGGGGGGGGGGGGGGGGGGGGGGGGGGGGGGGGGGGGGGGGGGGGGGGGGGGGGGGGGGGGGGGGGGGGGGGGGGGGGGGGGGGGGGGGGGGGGGGGGGGGGGGGGGGGGGGGGGGGGGGGGGGGGGGGGGGGGGGGGGGGGGGGGGGGGGGGGGGGGGGGGGGGGGGGGGGGGGGGGGGGGGGGGGGGGGGGGGGGGGGGGGGGGGGGGGGGGGGGGGGGGGGGGGGGGGGGGGGGGGGGGGGGGGGGGGGGGGGGGGGGGGGGGGGGGGGGGGGGGGGGGGGGGGGGGGGGGGGGGGGGGGGGGGGGGGGGGGGGGGGGGGGGGGGGGGGGGGGGGGGGGGGGGGGGGGGGGGGGGGGGGGGGGGGGGGGGGGGGGGGGGGGGGGGGGGGGGGGGGGGGGGGGGGGGGGGGGGGGGGGGGGGGGGGGGGGGGGGGGGGGGGGGGGGGGGGGGGGGGGGGGGGGGGGGGGGGGGGGGGGGGGGGGGGGGGGGGGGGGGGGGGGGGGGGGGGGGGGGGGGGGGGGGGGGGGGGGGGGGGGGGGGGGGGGGGGGGGGGGGGGGGGGGGGGGGGGGGGGGGGGGGGGGGGGGGGGGGGGGGGGGGGGGGGGGGGGGGGGGGGGGGGGGGGGGGGGGGGGGGGGGGGGGGGGGGGGGGGGGGGGGGGGGGGGGGGGGGGGGGGGGGGGGGGGGGGGGGGGGGGGGGGGGGGGGGGGGGGGGGGGGGGGGGGGGGGGGGGGGGGGGGGGGGGGGGGGGGGGGGGGGGGGGGGGGGGGGGGGGGGGGGGGGGGGGGGGGGGGGGGGGGGGGGGGGGGGGGGGGGGGGGGGGGGGGGGGGGGGGGGGGGGGGGGGGGGGGGGGGGGGGGGGGGGGGGGGGGGGGGGGGGGGGGGGGGGGGGGGGGGGGGGGGGGGGGGGGGGGGGGGGGGGGGGGGGGGGGGGGGGGGGGGGGGGATCATTTGTTCCATAGCTTCCTGAAAGTTTGAACTTGTAGATTAGTGTACCAGATAAATTACTAATGAGACAAAAACAAACAAAGTAGGTTACACGTTTATACATAACTTATTTTGGTGAACTACTGTAATACATTAGCATGTATTGTAGTGCCAACTACATAAGAAAATCACTTTCGGAACATATGTCCATGTAGCATGCCTACTGTATTGTCTATTTCCTCACATTCGTTGACATCTAAGGATAAAGAGACATGGTTTAAAGTAGGATGAACATAGTATGACATCATTCATATCATGGGCAAACAAATATAAAACAAACAGGCTATTTTATCATTGTGTGCGCACGTGAACATAACAACTAGAATACAGATCAAGACCAAAAGAATATCCTTCATCTCTTTTAAACCATGTAAGGTGAAATGATACGTTAAGACAACTGTGTATAAAAGTGAACAAAGTAACTGACATTGGCTGCAAACCAAGTAGTTAAATGAACACATCACAGTACCAATCAGTTCAAAGGCAGGAGGAGTAAGGAGGGGGGGGGGGGGGGGGGGGGGGGGGGGGGGGGGGGGGGGGGGGGGGGGGGGGGGGGGGGGGGGGGGGGGGGGGGGGGGGGGGGGGGGGGGGGGGGGGGGGGGGGGGGGGGGGGGGGGGGGGGGGGGGGGGGGGGGGGGGGGGGGGGGGGGGGGGGGGGGGGGGGGGGGGGGGGGGGGGGGGGGGGGGGGGGGGGGGGGGGGGGGGGGGGGGGGGGGGGGGGGGGGGGGGGGGGGGGGGGGGGGGGGGGGGGGGGGGGGGGGGGGGGGGGGGGGGGGGGGGGGGGGGGGGGGGGGGGGGGGGGGGGGGGGGGGGGGGGGGGGGGGGGGGGGGGGGGGGGGGGGGGGGGGGGGGGGGGGGGGGGGGGGGGGGGGGGGGGGGGGGGGGGGGGGGGGGGGGGGGGGGGGGGGGGGGGGGGGGGGGGGGGGGGGGGGGGGGGGGGGGGGGGGGGGGGGGGGGGGGGGGGGGGGGGGGGGGGGGGGGGGGGGGGGGGGGGGGGGGGGGGGGGGGGGGGGGGGGGGGGGGGGGGGGGGGGGGGGGGGGGGGGGGGGGGGGGGGGGGGGGGGGGGGGGGGGGGGGGGGGGGGGGGGGGGGGGGGGGGGGGGGGGGGGGGGGGGGGGGGGGGGGGGGGGGGGGGGGGGGGGGGGGGGGGGGGGGGGGGGGGGGGGGGGGGGGGGGGGGGGGGGGGGGGGGGGGGGGGGGGGGGGGGGGGGGGGGGGGGGGGGGGGGGGGGGGGGGGGGGGGGGGGGGGGGGGGGGGGGGGGGGGGGGGGGGGGGGGGGGGGGGGGGGGGGGGGGGGGGGGGGGGGGGGGGGGGGGGGGGGGGGGGGGGGGGGGGGGGGGGGGGGGGGGGGGGGGGGGGGGGGGGGGGGGGGGGGGGGGGGGGGGGGGGGGGGGGGGGGGGGGGGGGGGGGGGGGGGGGGGGGGGGGGGGGGGGGGGGGGGGGGGGGGGGGGGGGGGGGGGGGGGGGGGGGGGGGGGGGGGGGGGGGGGGGGGGGGGGGGGGGGGGGGGGGGGGGGGGGGGGGGGGGGGGGGGGGGGGGGGGGGGGGGGGGGGGGGGGGGGGGGGGGGGGGGGGGGGGGGGGGGGGGGGGGGGGGGGGGGGGGGGGGGGGGGGGGGGGGGGGGGGGGGGGGGGGGGGGGGGGGGGGGGGGGGGGGGGGGGGGGGGGGGGGGGGGGGGGGGGGGGGGGGGGGGGGGGGGGGGGGGGGGGGGGGGGGGGGGGGGGGGGGGGGGGGGGGGGGGGGGGGGGGGGGGGGGGGGGGGGGGGGGGGGGGGGGGGGGGGGGGGGGGGGGGGGGGGGGGGGGGGGGGGGGGGGGGGGGGGGGGGGGGGGGGGGGGGGGGGGGGGGGGGGGGGGGGGGGGGGGGGGGGGGGGGGGGGGGGGGGGGGGGGGGGGGGGGGGGGGGGGGGGGGGGGGGGGGGGGGGGGGGGGGGGGGGGGGGGGGGGGGGGGGGGGGGGGGGGGGGGGGGGGGGGGGGGGGGGGGGGGGGGGGGGGGGGGGGGGGGGGGGGGGGGGGGGGGGGGGGGGGGGGGGGGGGGGGGGGGGGGGGGGGGGGGGGGGGGGGGGGGGGGGGGGGGGGGGGGGGGGGGGGGGGGGGGGGGGGGGGGGGGGGGGGGGGGGGGGGGGGGGGGGGGGGGGGGGGGGGGGGGGGGGGGGGGGGGGGGGGGGGGGGGGGGGGGGGGGGGGGGGGGGGGGGGGGGGGGGGGGGGGGGGGGGGGGGGGGGGGGGGGGGGGGGGGGGGGGGGGGGGGGGGGGGGGGGGGGGGGGGGGGGGGGGGGGGGGGGGGGGGGGGGGGGGGGGGGGGGGGGGGGGGGGGGGGGGGGGGGGGGGGGGGGGGGGGGGGGGGGGGGGGGGGGGGGGGGGGGGGGGGGGGGGGGGGGGGGGGGGGGGGGGGGGGGGGGGGGGGGGGGGGGGGGGGGGGGGGGGGGGGGGGGGGGGGGGGGGGGGGGGGGGGGGGGGGGGGGGGGGGGGGGGGGGGGGGGGGGGGGGGGGGGGGGGGGGGGGGGGGGGGGGGGGGGGGGGGGGGGGGGGGGGGGGGGGGGGGGGGGGGGGGGGGGGGGGGGGGGGGGGGGGGGGGGGGGGGGGGGGGGGGGGGGGGGGGGGGGGGGGGGGGGGGGGGGGGGGGGGGGGGGGGGGGGGGGGGGGGGGGGGGGGGGGGGGGGGGGGGGGGGGGGGGGGGGGGGGGGGGGGGGGGGGGGGGGGGGGGGGGGGGGGGGGGGGGGGGGGGGGGGGGGGGGGGGGGGGGGGGGGGGGGGGGGGGGGGGGGGGGGGGGGGGGGGGGGGGGGGGGGGGGGGGGGGGGGGGGGGGGGGGGGGGGGGGGGGGGGGGGGGGGGGGGGGGGGGGGGGGGGGGGGGGGGGGGGGGGGGGGGGGGGGGGGGGGGGGGGGGGGGGGGGGGGGGGGGGGGGGGGGGGGGGGGGGGGGGGGGGGGGGGGGGGGGGGGGGGGGGGGGGGGGGGGGGGGGGGGGGGGGGGGGGGGGGGGGGGGGGGGGGGGGGGGGGGGGGGGGGGGGGGGGGGGGGGGGGGGGGGGGGGGGGGGGGGGGGGGGGGGGGGGGGGGGGGGGGGGGGGGGGGGGGGGGGGGGGGGGGGGGGGGGGGGGGGGGGGGGGGGGGGGGGGGGGGGGGGGGGGGGGGGGGGGGGGGGGGGGGGGGGGGGGGGGGGGGGGGGGGGGGGGGGGGGGGGGGGGGGGGGGGGGGGGGGGGGGGGGGGGGGGGGGGGGGGGGGGGGGGGGGGGGGGGGGGGGGGGGGGGGGGGGGGGGGTCCACGTTGGGAGGATACATGCATGACACCTAACGGCAATGGCTGCCTCTGATACTAACTTGGCTGACTCTGTAGCATCACGTGGCCTTTTTAAACCTGCCTCAAAATGGATCTCCATTCTTCCTCCTTTAGATTTTGTTAATCTGTCAAGCATTATCCCTGATGTCTGTTTCCGCTTGCGTCGTGGTGCTAGTTCAACAACGAATATGGAAAGTGTTAGTGTACTTCAAACTGTGAGAGTACATATAAAGGAGCATGCAACTGCAACTTGACTCGGTCATGTACCGTCTTGGTGTTGATGCTCATGAGGTTCATCTGATCTTGCCAAGTCCCGTTGTGTCAGCAGTGCTTCGGAAGTAGTGTTAGGTGTGAAGGCAGCTTGGGAACTGGCCAGTTCCGGAGCAAACGAACGAGTAACTCGTTGAGATGCTGGTACAGTTGAAGCGGATGCTGCAACTGGTGGAGCAGGTGATACTGTGTTTGTAGATTTAGCCGGTGGACTTGGACCTTCTACTGTACTATAAGTACCAGCAGAATCTGGATGGCAGATCCTTTTCCGTTTCACCTGATGAGTAACACCACTCCCTACTATATTATTTTCCTTGCTCTTTTTTGACTTTGCCATGTCAAGCCGTACCCACAACACAAAAGAATAAAATCGCTCTTCAGAACTCATTGATGCATGATACAGACAAGCAATACTTTGATGTAAGACAACCATATGAGGAAGGAATATGTAAGAAAAACAGGACGGCATGACATATTCATAGCTACGATGTGTAAACTAAGCAGAAGGATTTTCAAGAAAATAGAAGTAATGCAAGCTAGACACCATATGAAAGATGCAACCAATATTACTCTGCCAAGTTAAAAGTGTCTTGTCATAAGTGGCAATTCGAAAAATTAGAAGCAGTACAACGTAGAAATCAATGCAAGATGCAACCACTATCAAACTTATCAAACTGCCATGTTAAAAGTGTCCAATCATGAGTGACTGATGCGGGATACACAACAACAGTACTTTGATGTAAGAACATGGTATGATAGATAGATGCAGTGTATTCTAGACATAGAACGCCATGTCATATGCACATGTATAACGTATGAACTCAGCAGGTGCAATTTAATCAAAGTAGAAGAAATACAGGCTAGACAACATATGCAACATGAAACCAACTATCACACTGTCAACTTAGAGCAAGCACCTGCGATGGTGGAGTACGGGAAATGAACTCATCATGTAGACTTGGGACTTCAACTTCATTAGCAGTAGCAGTGGCAAATCTAAAGAGTCTCTGTTTGCGTCGGTGCGGAGGACCACCAACATCCCCTAACTTACTCTTTTCCTTCCTATTTTCTGATATTGCCTTATGAAGTCAAAACCACAAGAAGATGAATAAAATTAGCTCTGCATAACTGGTTGATGCATGATACAGACGAACACTACTTTGATGTAAGGCAAGCGCAGGATAGGAGGATGGAATATATACAAAAAAAATACAGCATTTCATATTCACACGTACGATAGGAGGATGGAATATGTATGAAAAAACCCCCCCCCCCCCCCCCCCCCCCCCCCCCCCCCCCCCCCCCCCCCCCCCCCCCCCCCCCCCCCCCCCCCCCCCCCCCCCCCCCCCCCCCCCCCCCCCCCCCCCCCCCCCCCCCCCCCCCCCCCCCCCCCCCCCCCCCCCCCCCCCCCCCCCCCTTACCACATCATAGGTGTGAATATGTCAAGCCGTCCATTTTTTCGTACATATTTCATCCTCGTATCATGACTTTGCCTTTCATCAGAGTAGTGTTCGTCAGTATCATGCATCAATGAGTTCTGAAGAGCAAATTTTATTCCTTTTTCTTGTGGGTTTGACTTGACAAGGCAAAATCAAGAAAGAGGAAGGAAAATAGTAAGGAAGGCGATGATGGTGGTACTCTGCAGCAACGTAAACGGAGCATCTGTACCGATTCTCCTTGTACTGATAGTGCATTACAAGGTCCAAGTCTCCGCTCCCCTACTCCACTATCCAAGGTGCTTGCTCTAACTTGGCAGTGTGATATCTGGTTGCATGTTGCATATGGTGTCTAGCTTGTATTGCTCCTAAATAGTGTAAACTGCATCTGCTTAGCTTACACATGATACGTGTGAATATGACACGCTTTCCTGTTTTTGGTACATACTATATCTGTCTATCACACCATGTTCTTACATGAAACTACTCTTCTTGTGTATCCTGCATCAGTCACTTATGATGGAACACCTTTAAGTTAGCAGTGTGATATTGGTTTGCGTCTTGAATATGATTTCTAGCATGTATTGCTTCTAGTTTGATGAACGCCACCTATGACGAGACAGTTTTAACTTGGCAGAGTGATATTGATTGCACCTTTCATATGGTGTCTAGTTTGCAGTGCTTCTAATTTGTTGAAGTGCCTTCTGCTTAGTTACCACAAAATAGGTGTGAATATGTCAAGCCGTCCATTTTTTCGTACATATTCCATCCTCGTATCATGACTTTGCCTTTCATCAGAGTAGTGTTCGTCAGTATCATGCATGAATGAGTTCTGAAGAGTGAATTATATTCCTTTTTCTTGTTGGTTTGACCTCACAATGCAAAATCAATAAAGCTGAAAGAAATTGGCAAGGCATTGGATGATGGTGGTCCTTCCGAGCAACTGAAATGGAGGTTCTCTACAGATTCTACTCCACCATCCTCCCAACAAGATTCGCAAGACAACGCAAGGCTAGACAGTCAATGTAGCTGTGTAGATGATGAGCACATCTCCCCTACTCCACCATCACAGGTGCTTGCTCTAACTTGGCACTATTATATGTGGTTGCATGTTGCGTATGATGTCTAGCTTGTATTGCTTCTAACTTTGTTGAATTGCATCTGCTTACTTTACACATAATGCCTGTGAATATGACACGTGTTCCTGTTTCTAGAACATACGTGTACATGATGAGCACATCTCCCCTACTCCACCATCACAGGTGCTTGCTCTAACTTGGAACTGTTATATGTGGTTGCATTTTCCATATGATGTCTAGTTTGTATTGCTTCTGATTATGTTGAATTGCATCTGCGTAGCTTACAACTTATACCTGCAACGATCACTTACCCATAAGACACATTTAACTTGGGACTGTGATGTAGGTTGCATCTTGCATTGTCTTCTAGCTTGTACTACTTCTAATTTCTTGAAATGGCACTTACGACAAGACACTTTTTACCTGATAGAGCCCCCCCCCCCCCCCCCCCCCCCCCCCCCCCCCCCCCCCCCCCCCCCCCCCCCCCCCCCCCCCCCCCCCCCCCCCCCCCCCCCCCCCCCCCCCCCCCCCCCCCCCCCCCCCCCCCCCCCCCCCCCCCCCCCCCCCCCCCCCCCCCCCCCCCCCCCCCCCCCCCCCCCCCCCCCCCCCCCCCCCCCCCCCCCCCCCCCCCCCCCCCCCCCCCCCCCCCCCCCCCCCCCCCCCCCCCCCCCCCCCCCCCCCCCCCCCCCCCCCCCCCCCCCCCCCCCCCCCCCCCCCCCCCCCCCCCCCCCCCCCCCCCCCCCCCCCCCCCCCCCCCCCCCCCCCCCCCCCCCCCCCCCCCCCCCCCCCCCCCCCCCCCCCCCCCCCCCCCCCCCCCCCCCCCCCCCCCCCCCCCCCCCCCCCCCCCCCCCCCCCCCCCCCCCCCCCCCCCCCCCCCCCCCCCCCCCCCCCCCCCCCCCCCCCCCCCCCCCCCCCCCCCCCCCCCCCCCCCCCCCCCCCCCCCCCCCCCCCCCCCCCCCCCCCCCCCCCCCCCCCCCCCCCCCCCCCCCCCCCCCCCCCCCCCCCCCCCCCCCCCCCCCCCCCCCCCCCCCCCCCCCCCCCCCCCCCCCCCCCCCCCCCCCCCCCCCCCCCCCCCCCCCCCCCCCCCCCCCCCCCCCCCCCCCCCCCCCCCCCCCCCCCCCCCCCCCCCCCCCCCCCCCCCCCCCCCCCCCCCCCCCCCCCCCCCCCCCCCCCCCCCCCCCCCCCCCCCCCCCCCCCCCCCCCCCCCCCCCCCCCCCCCCCCCCCCCCCCCCCCCCCCCCCCCCCCCCCCCCCCCCCCCCCCCCCCCCCCCCCCCCCCCCCCCCCCCCCCCCCCCCCCCCCCCCCCCCCCCCCCCCCCCCCCCCCCCCCCCCCCCCCCCCCCCCCCCCCCCCCCCCCCCCCCCCCCCCCCCCCCCCCCCCCCCCCCCCCCCCCCCCCCCCCCCCCCCCCCCCCCCCCCCCCCCCCCCCCCCCCCCCCCCCCCCCCCCCCCCCCCCCCCCCCCCCCCCCCCCCCCCCCCCCCCCCCCCCCCCCCCCCCCCCCCCCCCCCCCCCCCCCCCCCCCCCCCCCCCCCCCCCCCCCCCCCCCCCCCCCCCCCCCCCCCCCCCCCCCCCCCCCCCCCCCCCCCCCCCCCCCCCCCCCCCCCCCCCCCCCCCCCCCCCCCCCCCCCCCCCCCCCCCCCCCCCCCCCCCCCCCCCCCCCCCCCCCCCCCCCCCCCCCCCCCCCCCCCCCCCCCCCCCCCCCCCCCCCCCCCCCCCCCCCCCCCCCCCCCCCCCCCCCCCCCCCCCCCCCCCCCCCCCCCCCCCCCCCCCCCCCCCCCCCCCCCCCCCCCCCCCCCCCCCCCCCCCCCCCCCCCCCCCCCCCCCCCCCCCCCCCCCCCCCCCCCCCCCCCCCCCCCCCCCCCCCCCCCCCCCCCCCCCCCCCCCCCCCCCCCCCCCCCCCCCCCCCCCCCCCCCCCCCCCCCCCCCCCCCCCCCCCCCCCCCCCCCCCCCCCCCCCCCCCCCCCCCCCCCCCCCCCCCCCCCCCCCCCCCCCCCCCCCCCCCCCCCCCCCCCCCCCCCCCCCCCCCCCCCCCCCCCCCCCCCCCCCCCCCCCCCCCCCCCCCCCCCCCCCCCCCCCCCCCCCCCCCCCCCCCCCCCCCCCCCCCCCCCCCCCCCCCCCCCCCCCCCCCCCCCCCCCCCCCCCCCCCCCCCCCCCCCCCCCCCCCCCCCCCCCCCCCCCCCCCCCCCCCCCCCCCCCCCCCCCCCCCCCCCCCCCCCCCCCCCCCCCCCCCCCCCCCCCCCCCCCCCCCCCCCCCCCCCCCCCCCCCCCCCCCCCCCCCCCCCCCCCCCCCCCCCCCCCCCCCCCCCCCCCCCCCCCCCCCCCCCCCCCCCCCCCCCCCCCCCCCCCCCCCCCCCCCCCCCCCCCCCCCCCCCCCCCCCCCCCCCCCCCCCCCCCCCCCCCCCCCCCCCCCCCCCCCCCCCCCCCCCCCCCCCCCCCCCCCCCCCCCCCCCCCCCCCCCCCCCCCCCCCCCCCCCCCCCCCCCCCCCCCCCCCCCCCCCCCCCCCCCCCCCCCCCCCCCCCCCCCCCCCCCCCCCCCCCCCCCCCCCCCCCCCCCCCCCCCCCCCCCCCCCCCCCCCCCCCCCCCCCCCCCCCCCCCCCCCCCCCCCCCCCCCCCCCCCCCCCCCCCCCCCCCCCCCCCCCCCCCCCCCCCCCCCCCCCCCCCCCCCCCCCCCCCCCCCCCCCCCCCCCCCCCCCCCCCCCCCCCCCCCCCCCCCCCCCCCCCCCCCCCCCCCCCCCCCCCCCCCCCCCCCCCCCCCCCCCCCCCCCCCCCCCCCCCCCCCCCCCCCCCCCCCCCCCCCCCCCCCCCCCCCCCCCCCCCCCCCCCCCCCCCCCCCCCCCCCCCCCCCCCCCCCCCCCCCCCCCCCCCCCCCCCCCCCCCCCCCCCCCCCCCCCCCCCCCCCCCCCCCCCCCCCCCCCCCCCCCCCCCCCCCCCCCCCCCCCCCCCCCCCCCCCCCCCCCCCCCCCCCCCCCCCCCCCCCCCCCCCCCCCCCCCCCCCCCCCCCCCCCCCCCCCCCCCCCCCCCCCCCCCCCCCCCCCCCCCCCCCCCCCCCCCCCCCCCCCCCCCCCCCCCCCCCCCCCCCCCCCCCCCCCCCCCCCCCCCCCCCCCCCCCCCCCCCCCCCCCCCCCCCCCCCCCCCCCCCCCCCCCCCCCCCCCCCCCCCCCCCCCCCCCCCCCCCCCCCCCCCCCCCCCCCCCCCCCCCCCCCCCCCCCCCCCCCCCCCCCCCCCCCCCCCCCCCCCCCCCCCCCCCCCCCCCCCCCCCCCCCCCCCCCCCCCCCCCCCCCCCCCCCCCCCCCCCCCCCCCCCCCCCCCCCCCCCCCCCCCCCCCCCCCCCCCCCCCCCCCCCCCCCCCCCCCCCCCCCCCCCCCCCCCCCCCCCCCCCCCCCCCCCCCCCCCCCCCCCCCCCCCCCCCCCCCCCCCCCCCCCCCCCCCCCCCCCCCCCCCCCCCCCCCCCCCCCCCCCCCCCCCCCCCCCCCCCCCCCCCCCCCCCCCCCCCCCCCCCCCCCCCCCCCCCCCCCCCCCCCCCCCCCCCCCCCCCCCCCCCCCCCCCCCCCCCCCCCCCCCCCCCCCCCCCCCCCCCCCCCCCCCCCCCCCCCCCCCCCCCCCCCCCCCCCCCCCCCCCCCCCCCCCCCCCCCCCCCCCCCCCCCCCCCCCCCCCCCCCCCCCCCCCCCCCCCCCCCCCCCCCCCCCCCCCCCCCCCCCCCCCCCCCCCCCCCCCCCCCCCCCCCCCCCCCCCCCCCCCCCCCCCCCCCCCCCCCCCCCCCCCCCCCCCCCCCCCCCCCCCCCCCCCCCCCCCCCCCCCCCCCCCCCCCCCCCCCCCCCCCCCCCCCCCCCCCCCCCCCCCCCCCCCCCCCCCCCCCCCCCCCCCCCCCCCCCCCCCCCCCCCCCCCCCCCCCCCCCCCCCCCCCCCCCCCCCCCCCCCCCCCCCCCCCCCCCCCCCCCCCCCCCCCCCCCCCCCCCCCCCCCCCCCCCCCCCCCCCCCCCCCCCCCCCCCCCCCCCCCCCCCCCCCCCCCCCCCCCCCCCCCCCCCCCCCCCCCCCCCCCCCCCCCCCCCCCCCCCCCCCCCCCCCCCCCCCCCCCCCCCCCCCCCCCCCCCCCCCCCCCCCCCCCCCCCCCCCCCCCCCCCCCCCCCCCCCCCCCCCCCCCCCCCCCCCCCCCCCCCCCCCCCCCCCCCCCCCCCCCCCCCCCCCCCCCCCCCCCCCCCCCCCCCCCCCCCCCCCCCCCCCCCCCCCCCCCCCCCCCCCCCCCCCCCCCCCCCCCCCCCCCCCCCCCCCCCCCCCCCCCCCCCCCCCCCCCCCCCCCCCCCCCCCCCCCCCCCCCCCCCCCCCCCCCCCCCCCCCCCCCCCCCCCCCCCCCCCCCCCCCCCCCCCCCCCCCCCCCCCCCCCCCCCCCCCCCCCCCCCCCCCCCCCCCCCCCCCCCCCCCCCCCCCCCCCCCCCCCCCCCCCCCCCCCCCCCCCCCCCCCCCCCCCCCCCCCCCCCCCCCCCCCCCCCCCCCCCCCCCCCCCCCCCCCCCCCCCCCCCCCCCCCCCCCCCCCCCCCCCCCCCCCCCCCCCCCCCCCCCCCCCCCCCCCCCCCCCCCCCCCCCCCCCCCCCCCCCCCCCCCCCCCCCCCCCCCCCCCCCCCCCCCCCCCCCCCCCCCCCCCCCCCCCCCCCCCCCCCCCCCCCCCCCCCCCCCCCCCCCCCCCCCCCCCCCCCCCCCCCCCCCCCCCCCCCCCCCCCCCCCCCCCCCCCCCCCCCCCCCCCCCCCCCCCCCCCCCCCCCCCCCCCCCCCCCCCCCCCCCCCCCCCCCCCCCCCCCCCCCCCCCCCCCCCCCCCCCCCCCCCCCCCCCCCCCCCCCCCCCCCCCCCCCCCCCCCCCCCCCCCCCCCCCCCCCCCCCCCCCCCCCCCCCCCCCCCCCCCCCCCCCCCCCCCCCCCCCCCCCCCCCCCCCCCCCCCCCCCCCCCCCCCCCCCCCCCCCCCCCCCCCCCCCCCCCCCCCCCCCCCCCCCCCCCCCCCCCCCCCCCCCCCCCCCCCCCCCCCCCCCCCCCCCCCCCCCCCCCCCCCCCCCCCCCCCCCCCCCCCCCCCCCCCCCCCCCCCCCCCCCCCCCCCCCCCCCCCCCCCCCCCCCCCCCCCCCCCCCCCCCCCCCCCCCCCCCCCCCCCCCCCCCCCCCCCCCCCCCCCCCCCCCCCCCCCCCCCCCCCCCCCCCCCCCCCCCCCCCCCCCCCCCCCCCCCCCCCCCCCCCCCCCCCCCCCCCCCCCCCCCCCCCCCCCCCCCCCCCCCCCCCCCCCCCAAATAGTATAAAATGTTGCCAAAATTATATGAAAGTTGTAGAATATTGGCATGGAACAATAAAAATTATAGATACAACGGAGACGTATCAAGAGGTACTCCTCTTCCCTTATTCGTGCAAACCTTACGTCTCTGCTCACACAGTATTCATCCAACGAAAGAAACTAGTTGAGCGCTTCTTACTGCATCTTCTTCATGATACTAAATGCACAAGGTTTCCTCCCTTTACTATTTCACCTTTGCTAGAGGTCAGTAGCCCGCCTGGATTTCAATTCAGGGTCAATCGAACCACAATTAAAAGAAGTAGCACCCGCTTAGCCGCGCGGAGCACCTAGTCCGCCATTTCGTAGGGGAAGCGGCGCATCAGTGCCTATCATAGGGGTGTGGGCGCGCAGGAGCTGCTTGCGCCGGATTTGGAGGTCGGCGGGGCTTGAATGGATGGCCGGGGCGGTGCCAAGCACGGCGGTGCGGTCAGGTCGAGGGGATGGCGCAGGCAGGGGACTGGGCCGGTGGTCGCTGGCGTTTCGAGGAAGATCATCAACACTAACTGGTTGGAGGTAGATGAAGGCGATCTGCCCATTCTTTGTACATCCGACGGTGCAGAAAAAATGGACTGACCTATTTGTTTTCAGTCAACTGTTATTTTCATAGAATCCTGTAGTAATATAGTGTGTCATGCATGTTGTAGAGCTATCATATGTCTCTTGTCATTTATTTCACACCGACCTGCTATCTACTACCTTTACACTGTACTAATTGTGCACACACTTCACCCATACTCACACTACTGTTTTTTTATGCATGGGTATTTCAGATTCTGATGCAGTGTTGATGAATGCAGAAAAGAAAAGATATAAATCGCTCCAGTGCAATTCGAAGATAAGCACTAAGCGTTTCAGCACTCTAAAGGGTGCAGTGTCAGCAGTTGGAGACAGTAAACGTAGCTCTACAGTTGATGATCTCAATTTCTACACACAACCATCCCAGGTGCTTGCTTTAATTTCGCGATGTCAAATGTGGTTTCATGTTGCATATGGTGTCTAGCTTGTATTGATTCCAATTTGGTTAAATTGCATCTGCTTACTTTACACATTATACCTTTGATAACGACATGCCTTCCTGTTTTTGATACATACTACATATGTCTATTAACCATGTCCGTACATCAAACTAATGCTCTTTTGTATCCCTCATCAATCACTTATGATGAGACAGCCACCCAAGTGGGTTACTATGAGACGCCATACTCGTTTAAAGAGTGCAGTGTCATCCTCCCCACATGATTCTCAAGAAACAGCAAGGCTAAATGAAGATAGTCAATGTAGCTCTCTAGTTGATGACCGAAATTCCCCCACACCACCATCATAGGTGCTTGCTCTAACTTCACAGTGTGATATGTGGTTGCATGTTGCATATGATGTCTAGCTTGTAATGCTTCTAATT